>CM051394.1:9958501-10022643 GCA_028052125.1 Melia azedarach
GGACTTTTAAAAATTGTCGAATTTAATTTTAAAAATATCAAAATTTAATTTAAAATTTTAATTAATAGGGATAAAATTATACTTTGACACTATTTATGAATGGACATAACAGCGAAAAAAAATGTTAAAATTTATAAAATGTGTCATAATTTATTTTCGTTAAAATTTAGGGATAAAATATTTATACTTCATGCAATAAATTTTTACAATTTATGGATCAATGTATTTTATATACTAATTCAACAATGATTTATTTTCAATTTCCTCTTACAATCAATAAATATATATTTAATGGTTGCAAAATTATATAATTTATAAGGGTATTATCATATACATCCCTTAAGGTTTAGGTTTGTATCACTTAGAGAAAAAAAATCTTGATTGTATCACATGCCTCCCTTGTAATGTTAGTCAATCGTTAATTGATTGTGACATTTAGGGACAAAAACGTAAAAGTAATTAGATATGTCGGCTACTTCATTGTCTGAAAATTTTCAGAGCTTATACCCAACTCCATACCCAAAAATAAAGAAAATTCATATCTCAAAATAATATTTTGGCAAATTTTCTGATACATACCTACACAAATCCTAAGATCTAGCTTCAAATAGTGATAATGGCAACTAGAATCAAGTATTGGAGGGAAGATTGCACGCCATTACGCTGGATCGTTACCTTATGTATAAATGGGTCTTGTTCATACCCATATTTCTTTTTTTATCTTTTCTTTTTTTTCCCACCAAAAGCTTACTAAATCGAAGGAAACCAACTTCTTTAACTACACATACTTCTGGAAATAGCGTTGGGTAAGAGGTATATGTTAATATTTCAAGCTCTTCTTATGCATACATGATCAACTTCCAATGTAAATCAACCTGAGGAAAGCTTGGATATCTAAGCTTGGGCATCAATTTTGGTGTCATGGACTTGTCAATTTACCTTCTCCTTTAATTTCCTATAACCCGTGTTTCAGTTGTAGAATTTCTTTCAATTTGTTTCATTTCTATTATTTTATTGAAAGTCGGTTTTTCTCCATGGGTATTCTTATATAGATCTATGTTCTTTCTCTAGTCTCTAATACCAATGGAGTTACATGGACTTCACATAAACTTTTTGATTAATTTTTTTTTTATGAGAAGTAGAGATGCTTTTGATATAACAAAAATCAGTTCAAAAATTAACTATTTTAGCTGTGAAAAACACAATTACTGTTTCTTTTGTGGAGTAAATTTTTTTAAATACGATTCTATTTCTTTTGTCGACTAAATTTTTTTACTCTCTTATTACTCTTGTCAAGTGTACAAAACTATCGAATTTTTATTATAAAATCAAATTTTATTGATTTATTTATCATAGATATATTATTTTTTTCTCATAAGAATATTGTCAATGTTCATTTCATTTCTTTTTTTTTTTTTTTGTATCTTTTTCCTTTCAATGTTGTGTATTCTCGGTTGATCTTATTTCAAAAGTTAAGATATGGCGATATTTGCTTGATGGGAATTTATGATCCATATTTTTCTTCTCGTGTCTTCCAATATATGCTCTGAGAGTTTTGAAAAGTAATTAGCCCATATGGTACAAATAGTATGTGCTTGAAATTTGATGGAAATGTTAATTTGTTGCATCAAGCTATAAACTTTTCAGGGTCAATAGCCTATTTTGGTAGAAAATGATTTTTATTCAATAACTTTTTGTCAAAATAGTACCCTGTAGAAAAAAACGCCTTTATCATTTTGATGAGAAAAGTGCTTAGACTACTTGGTTCATGCATATTTTAAAGATTTTCCTTATTTGACCACCGTTATATAAACCAAAACATTGCATTGGAACCTGGAAGCAATTTTGTTTAGACCATGAAATATTATTAGTTTCCAATTGTTAACAACAAAAAACAATTTTTTATTAGTTTGAGTCTGATCCTTCAAGGGTATATACTATATCATGATTTCATTAACTAAACATTATATAGTCATATGGGAAAAAAATTCCAATGATTATAATTTTTTTGCACTGTAGCACACATAACCCTAATATGCCTGTGCCTCCCCCTCCCCTTCCCCCTTAACTCCACTGCCCCCTTCTTCCCTCTTTCCCCTTTGTGCCAAAATCCACGAACCCCTTCTCCTTCTCCTCCTATTCTGCAAAAATTGTTCTACTACCCGGTGCAAAAATTCACTCCCTTTTCTCCCTCTCACCCTCTTTTGAAATAACCCGCCACACTCTTTCTCTCTTCTCCACCTTCTACAAAAATTCATCGCCTCCGTTCTTCTCCCTCTCTTGATCTCTCTCTATCTACATTATGAAACAATTTGCCAAACCTATAACTAAAATTAGATTTACCAAGCAAACTGCACATGGATGAGACACAAAATCAGTCTAAAAACAAAATTTTCTTTTTATAGTCAACACCATTATTAATGCATTAAAAGAAGACAAGTAGGAGCAGCAACTAATTGGGATCTTGATCATTAATGAAAGGAAAAGAATCACAAGATGGTATTGTTGGTGGAAGAAGGTATGATCTTGAACGGATTTAGGAGATGAAACTTTCCATTGAAGAGAATAAATTATTCTTGTTTTGCAGAAATAGACTTGTTAATTTATGTCTTTGATAGGTAAAAGTTCTTTCAGTATATTATTTTCAAAAAGGGTTTATGTTTAGGAGTAAATAAAACACAAAAGAGAAAAGTTATATGTATTTTTGCAAGTGTTTCTTTCCTATAATTTCCCTTTAGGTGTTACAATCTCATGCTTGCTTCCCATCAATCTACCTCTGGCATCTTTGCTCTCTGCTATGATAGATGGACTTGACACATTTTTAACCTACATTCTTTTGCTCCCCGTAAATCAAAGCTACAAGTGATGTTACTACATATTTAAAATTCTATCCCAGAAAGTGCATTGTAGAAAATTATTTTAATAAGACAAATGTGGAAAAAAAAACGAATGAGACTTGGCAATTTAAGACCAAGGCTTAGAGATAAGCTACCTTCGAGTGTGTGTTATTTTCTTGTAAAGAAAAATTTTGATTTTTGATACTTCAACTTTTCGACTGGGTTGCTATCAAATGAAAATTTGACATACCCTTAAAATTCGAGAAAATATATATATCTTCTTGAAATTGACTAAAAAGTATATATATAGTCCAAACGCACAAATCAATTCTTTTTTAGAAACAAGATCATTAAATTTTTTGTCATTTAAAAAAAACTGTAGATAATATATGAATGGTACAAATTGGTCATATTGTAGTTTCAGAATTATTAGAGTGATGACTTTGATTATTCAAAGTCTACTAATAGAACGATATATAACTTCTAATTGAAAAAAAAAAGGGGTTTTGTTTGCTTTCATGAAAATGATTACTCTAATTTAGTCTTTGAATACATAATCTACATTCTTTGCTCCCCGTAAATCAAAGCTACAAGTGATGTAAAATAGAAAAGAAAAAAATATCACTTTCATTCCTAATGTTTAAAAATTACTTATTTAGTCCCTATTATTATATAACTGTTAAATGTTAGTATATTTTATCATTTGACACATTTACTCTTAACTAAACTAAATTTACATTGGGTTTAAACTAACACAAAAAAATATAAAAAATAAATTTCTATTTATTAAAACACTAATTGCTTTCATTTTTATTTTTATTTTTTTATTTTTTATTTTAACAAATAATTATTGAATAATATTTTTTGGGATTATAAAAATTTACAAAAAAATATTCATAATTAAGTTTTATAAAATGTCTTATTCATAAACGATTTTTTTACAAACAATTTAGATTTTATTATATTACTTTTAGTTAATTTTATTGTAAAATTAAAAAAATGAAAAGAAATAAACTTATTTAGATTTTATTATTTTATTTTTATTTAATTTTATTGTAAAAACTAAAAAGAAATAAGTTTTTAGATTTTATTATTTTTATTTTATTTAATCTTATTGTAAAAAATTTAAAAATGAAAAGAAATAAAAATTTTATATTTCATTATCTATATTTATATTTATTTTTATTGTAAAAATTTAAAAAATAAAAATAAATAAATTTATTACATTATGAATTTATTTTTTTCGTTTTAGTAATTTTTTAATTTAAAATAATTTTTATTAAATAATTTTATTGTTAATATTATTTGAGTTTTTTAGAATTGATATTTATTTTATTTTATTTTTTAAAAATTAGTTGACGTTATCATTATCAATATAAGGACAATAAGGTCATTTTTACTCAAAAATTGAATTTCTAAGGTTAGTATTATAACAGTAAGAACTAAAGGTGTAATTTTAAAATAATAGGAATGTAACTGATAATATCAAAATATATTAAGAATGAAATTGGTATTTTTCTAATAGAAAAAATAGGTTTCACTTTGTTCTTAGCTAAGTTGTGCACAAAACACGAAGCCTACGTCCTTATCCCCAAAATTTGATTTTAAATTTTTTAATGTATATTTACCTTTTAGTCCTTATGTTCATTAAACACACTAATAGAGTGTTGTCTGGGAGGGGAGGACTTTGTCTATTTTTCAATCTCAAGCATATAATTGATAATATGGGATGCCTTAGGGGAAGAAAGTGATAATATCCCTTTTATTTGTTAAAGTGCTTTTGAATTTCAATAGCAATTTTGTGTATTTGGTAAATTTGTTGCTAAAAATATTATAGTAATATAAATGACTAAAATGTACATAGTAAATAATGATGACTAAAATGACTAAAGTGTTTAATATATATCTAGGTATCATACTTTAACTAGGCAACGACGTCACTTTTATTTATGGTTTTGATGAAAGTAATGACAGGTGAATTATAATATAATATGATATAAATAATTTATAAAAAAATATAAATCAAAAGTAAAAATAAAAAAATTTCAATTAAAGTTCAAATTTAAAAATTACTTGTAGGGTTAACTTTGAGGTTTTGTAATTTTAAATAGATATATTTGGTATTATACTTAAATAAAAATGCTTTCCAAAATGAGATTTTAAAAAACAACTCTTCTTCTACTTCTCAAAATATGTTGCAAGATGGTATTATTTTGACAAAAGTGATTTTGAATTTTTTTTATCAAACACCTAAAATGACTTTTGGTTATTCAAAATCACTTTTACCTCTTTTCACAATAATGCCAAATGGACTCTAAAGTACTGAGGTGATAAGAGAATAACTTTGATGTATATAATTTTTATATAATTCTAGTGTCTCTACAAATGGGGTAGGAACCACTTGTTTGTAGTGAAAAATAAAGACAAGTCTTGATAAAGTTTTAAAAAGCTTATTTGGCTAAAATCTAGAAATTGACTTTACAAAAGTATCCTTATTTTCGTTTTAATCTTTTATGTTTTACAATTTCAACTTTATACTACACTCTACACATTAAAAATTTAAATTGTAAACACAAAACTCTCTCAAACATCAAATTAGTGAACAACGATGTTGGGATGGGCACAAAATCGTACTCGAACTAAACCTTCGGTTGTAGAAGTTCGATTAGGTTTTCAGCTTAATGTTATATAGAAATATGAATATTTGGTTTGATTCTCGAGTTGGCTCAATAAAAGAAAAGTTACAATTATTTGAATTATTTGAATGGCACATGGAAGATTGAAAATTTGAACATGATCCTAAAAACCCAGCACATGAAAACAAATATTACAGTCCGGAATATTCCACGAGTAAAGAGCAGCTAGAATTACGAAATTCTTGTCTCGTACTATTATTTACTTGCATTTAAGACGTTAAACTATTCAAATTATACTCAAGAGCTTATCTTACAAATATAAAATATTTTAAGATGTCATTACTCATTAAACCGAACGAACTAACTTTTGCACTCAATCATCGACATTATAAAAGAATTTGTGGTGTATCATCACAATTTAAGATACATTTTTGGGATACGTTTTGAGATAAACATTACTTATTAAATTAAACATACGACTCGTGCATATAATTTGTCGTCCGCTTGAGCTATACGTCATCACAATTTGAATGGTTTGTAGTTTTTAATTTTTTTGAATGGTTTGTAGTTTTTAATTTTTAAACACGGAAAAATACAACTGACTTGTCATCATCATTCATATTCTAAATCTAAACCGACCTCTCATCCAAGGAAATTATACATAAACGACTTACCTCACCAATATCTTACAAGTAAATGGCCTGTCGTCTAAAAGGTAAACCGAGACGCAATACGCACACGATCCCTCGTCCAGATGATAGAAAAAAAAGCGAGACATGTCACAACAATTTGAACGGATCGTCCTTTCAAACACCGAAAAATCCAACCAACTTGTCATCGAAACCATTCTAAACCGACTTCTCGTCAGATTCAATTACACACAAACAAACGCGTCTTACCAATATCTCGTCAGATTCAATTATTTGAATGGCACATGGAAGATTGAAAATTTGCAATAATGAAAATTCTTTGAAATCCAAAAAAGAAAGACAATAGCATATACAGGAAACATATCCAGAAGCAATAGTGTAAATTCTCAAAATAATTTTAAAGAGAAAGACAAAAGTCAAATAATCTATTTTTTAAAAAAAAAGTTAGTTGGTGATACCAAATTTCATCATATGATATTAACTAATAAAGTTGTTGTATAAGGGAAAACTGACCATTTTTTTTTCTTCTTTCTTTTTTTATATATGTTAATTTCTTAGGTTATTTAGAATCTTAATCATAATGGAATTTTAATTAGAGATAATTATAGATTTAGTGGGATTCTAAT
This sequence comes from Melia azedarach, assembly GCA_028052125.1. Taxonomy (NCBI): domain Eukaryota; kingdom Viridiplantae; phylum Streptophyta; class Magnoliopsida; order Sapindales; family Meliaceae; genus Melia; species Melia azedarach. Next base: position 9,965,251 of record CM051394.1, read on the forward strand.
TGGAAATAATTAAGGATTTGGTGGAGTTTTAATTGTCAATAATTAAGAATTTAGTGAGATTCTATATGTAAATAATTAAGGATTTGCACATACTTTTATCTTTTAATGGATCGGATAAAATAATTAAGGGAATTTTCCTATATGGTCTGGCCTTTGTGAAAGAATACTTGGACCTACGTCATTATCCTTTAAGTTTATCTTGGAGGTATACTGAAGCCAAAGTCCACGAAAAACCGGTCTAGCAAGAGGTTAGGAGATAAGTCCAACAATAATTAATTACCTTTACAAAATTAATTCACTCGAGACAGCTTCAAGATTCCATCTATTTTCAATGCTGTTGTTTTATGAGTTGAGTCTTTAAATTATAAACTATCAATGTTTTGGGAAATAACAAGTGCTACTATGTGCATAATTTTTCTAGGGAACGGACTCATAAGTAAAAAAGATGTTTTGAAAAATCTTTTGAGGAAAGTTCTATTTATTTTTCTGACTGAAATTCAAATATAATTATTCAGATATTTAAAAGTCATTTATTTTTTTAACTTATATCTAAATATTTGTTAAAAATATCTTGATATAATTAGTTAAAAATTTTAACTTAAATATGAATGAGCAAATGTTTGAATAATTTAATACTTTTTTAATGTTAAAACAATAATATGTTTTATATTTTCCTTATTTCTTTTGAATTCCTTTTCTTTCTTCTCTATGATTTCTTTCCCTTTTTTTACTAGGTTTTCTTTTCTTAGCCTATATAAAGGCTAACTATTGTATTATTTTAATTAATTCAAGATATCAAGAACTAGTTTTCTTAACATGGTATCAGAGCCAAAATTGGCTTAGAATCAATCTTGGTCTTTTTCCTTTTGGTCATATCTCCGGAATTCTGTTCTTGACGCTGCCAGAAGAGCACCTAGGGCCGCTTAGCACAGTCGTGCGTATACCTCACGCGCCGCCTATCACAGCTGCGCGCGTGAGACACGTGCCGCCACTGTCCGTCTGCCTTTTGATGCATCGCCGGTCCCCATAGCTTCAAAAAACGCCGGCCAACCCTTCTGTGGTCCGCATATCTCCACACGCGCCGCCATTCGCCGCCACAAAGAAACCCCCAGGCCGGTTCTGTCGCACCTCAATCCGCTCGATCGCCGGCGAGTTAAGCGACACCGCCACCACCATTCGACTCAGAATCGTCCGGCTATCCTCCTTGTGGTCTCCGATCTTTCATTATGGCCGCCTATCTCGATGGTCAAAGCTGAGTCAAAGCCGCCGTCGTCAACAGTTGCTCTAGCCGATCACCGGCGTGTCTTACCTCACCGCCGCCGTAGTCCGACTCAGAATCATCTGGCCATCCTTCTTATGGTCTCCGATCTAGTGTTGCGGCCACCTATCCCATCGATCAAAGTTGGGTCAAACCCGCCGTTGTCAACTTTTGCTCTGGCCTATCACCGGCATGTTCCACCTCTCTGTCGTCACCATTTGATTCAGAAGTGCTCAGTGAGTCTTCTTGTGAGCCATATTTACTGTTTTTCGACGACTGGTAGTGGTGGTCTTCAAACTATGGATAGATCTGATGTCTCTCATCTTATTCACATCCAACTGAATGGACGTAATTATGTTTTGTGGGCACAAGCAATATCTAGCTTTCTCAAAGGGCGTCGTCTTTGGCGGTATATTACTGGTCACATTACAGAACCTGTCAAGGCTGATGATGATACTGATGAAAAATTCCCTGACCGATTGGAAGAATGGGATAGCAAAAATCACCAAATTATTACATGGTTCCGCAATACTTCTATCCCTTCTATCCATCTACAGTTTGGGAGATTTGAAACAGCAAAAACATTATGGGATTTTCTTGCTCATCAGTATACTGCCACTGATCTGTCACACCAATATCAGATTCTGTGTAAACTTCATCAAATGTGTCAGGGAAACCGGACAATCTATCTCGAACTTTCATTCCCAGATGCAGTTTCTATGGGACCAACTTTCACTTTCAGATTCTCAGTGGACAACCTCTAAGGATGCAACCAAATTTGCCACTTATAGAGACCAGCAACGATTAATGATGTTTCTTATGGCCTATAAGACACCTTTGAAAACCTATTAGAGCTTCCTTTCTCCATCACAAACTTTTACCTACTCTTGATGAAGCTATGATATGCTGTCTCTGAAAAAATCATCTTACTCCTCTTCCATCTCGCATTGATACTGCTCTAGCTACAACTTCAGTTTCTCAACCTACCTCTATAGTAAGTTGTAACTATTGTCATAAACTTGGTCATTGGGTTCTCAATTGTCCTGTCAGGAGATGCAAAGTTTGTCGCAAGGTTGGTCCTCAACATTTTGCACGAGATTGTCCAAATAAAGGAAGACACAAGCATCCTTCATCACTGTCTACTGCTGCTACTAATGGTCCCAATGATTGTCCTACCTCTCTATCCCTTACTACCACCGATATTGCATCACTTCTTCCACAACGTTTGCAAAAATCTGGTAATCCCTCTCATTTTAGCTTCTGGTAATCCTCAAATTATAGCTTTCTCAGTTCCCAAAGGTAAATCTTCCTGGTTTTTTGACTCTGCATGTTGTAATTCATATGACTGCTAACTCTACTCTTTTCTCTTCCAAATCTCTTGTCCAACAGTTTCCTGCCATTCAAACTGCGAATGATCTACTATACATGTCATTCACTTAGGACAAATTACTTTGTCTAATCTCTCTTTACCTGACACTCTCCTGATTCCCCCGTCTCACTCTCAATCTTTTATCTGTTGGTCAATTATGTAATCTTGGTCTTCATGTCCTTTTCACTGCTTCTGGTTGTCGTGTGCAGGATCCGAGGACGAGCCAGACGCTTGGGATAGGCCGTAAAGTTTGGACTTTTGTTTGAGCTCATCAGTCTTCATCTTCCATCCACACATTCATCTATTCCCTTGCCTGTTGCCTCTACAACTCCCGTCTCTTCCTTTAGCCTTTAGCACTCCCGACTAGGACATCTGCCAATTGGTCGTCTTCATTCACTAATTTCTAGCGGTATTCTTGGTAGCGTTATCTCATGATCAAATAGATTGTGTCTCTTATCAGTTAGCTAAAAATACTGCTTACCTTTTAATAAGAGCAACTCGATATCTAAAGCTCCATTTGATCTCATCCATTTTGATATTTGGGGGCCTTCCCCTAATGCTACTACGAGAGGTTCTAAGTATTTTGTTATTTTTATTGATGATTATTCCCGTTATACCTGGATATGTCTTATTAAAGCACAGATCAGCGCTATCTAAAATCTATCATGATTTTGTTTAAAATGATCAAAACACAATTTTCATGTCCCATTAAAATTTTTTTGCACTGATAATGCTATGGAATATAAGGATTCTGAGTTTTTAGACCTCTTGCAAATCAATGGAACCCTTTGTCATCGCTCTTGTCTAGGTACTTCTCAACAAAATGGTCGAGCTGAAAAAAAACATAGACATATCTTTAAAACTGTTCGTGCACTTCTCATTGCTGCCTCCTGTCCATAACGCTTTTGGGGAGAAGAAACTGCTCTCACAACTACTTACATTATCAATCGCCTTTCTTGCCTAGTCATTAATAATCAATCTCCCTATGAGCGATTGTATGGGACTCCTTTTAACTATAGTCTTCTTAAAGTATTTGGTTGTGCTTGCTTTGTTCTTCTCCAACCTCATGAGCATACCAAATTAGAACCTCGAGCTCACTTATGTTGTTTTCTAGGATATGGGATTGAACATAAAGGTTATCGATGTTAGGATCCTGTGTCTAATCGGCTTCGTATTTCTAGACATGTGGTCTTTTGGGAACACAAATTATTCTCCTCTATGTCTAAATTCAGTTCTGAATCTAACCTTACTCCATTCTTTACTCAAGAGTCTATAGAACTATTTCTTGATAACACTGATCCAAGTAATTCTGATGAGTCCTCAGCAGATATGTCCACTCTTTCCTTGTATGAGCCTCAATCCTATTCTGAGGCCCAGTTCTAATCCTGTTTGGCAACAAGTAATGGTAGAAGAACTACAAGCTCTTGAAAAATCACATACATGGGACTTAGTTGATTTTCCCTCTCAAAAATCCGCTATTGGCTATAAATGGGTTTACAAAATCAAGACTAAAGCTGATGGCTCTATTGAACGGTATATAAAGTCAGACTGGTTGCTAAGGGATTCAATCAAGAGTATAAAGTTGACTATGAAGAGACCTTTGCCCCAGTTGCTCGTATGACATCTGTTCGGAGCCTTTTAGTAGTGGCAGCAATACGCCGATGGACATTATCTCAAATGGATGTCAAAAAATGTCTTCCTTAATAGTGATCTCACTGAAGATGTTTATATGAAACCTCCTCCAGGATATGCTCATCCATCACACAAAGTCTGCAAACTACGTCGTGCCTTGTATGGTCTCAAGTAGGCTCCTCGAGCATGGTTTGCCAAATTTAGCACTATCATTCAGCAACTTGGTTTTCGTTCTAGCTCTTATGATACAACTCTCTTTATTTGCAACACAGATCACATTATATTCTTTTACTTTATGTCGATGATATGATCATTACAGGTGATGATATTGATGGGATATCTGCACTAAAGACCTCACTTCAGAAACACTTTGAGATGAAAGATCTTGGTCAACTTAATTACTTCCTTGGTTTGGAGGTACTGTCTGACGCTGATGGCTATTATCTTTCTCAGGCAAAATATGCCTCAGATCTCCTTACTCAAGCTAGTTTAAACTGATAGTAAAGTCACATCTACTCTGTTAGAGCCAAATGCCAAACTTACACCCCTTAACAGGGTTCCATTTAAGGATGCCACTCTTTATAGCCAGTTGGTTGGTAGTTTGGTTTACCTTACGATTACTCAACCTAACATCTCTCATGTTATTCATATTGTAAGTCAGTACATGTCTGATCCTCGCTCTTCTTACTATGCCGCTATTCTTCACATCCTTCGTTACATCAAGGACACTCTATTTCATGGACTTCATTTCTCTGCTCATTCATCTCTAGAGTTAAGTGCCTTTTCAGATGCAGACTGGGCTAGTGATCCTACTGATCGGTACTCTACCATCGGTTTTTTGTGTTTTCCTTAGAGATTCTCTTATTTCCTGGCGTTGTAAGAAGCAAATTGTTTGTTGTGCCTTTTCCTTTGAATGAATAGCTCTTAAAGCTTCTTCATTTTTCCAGACTATACAGTACTAAGATGTTTTTGGTTTAGAAGTTGGTAACTTGAGCCTTACTCTATTTCTCTTGACTGAGTTAGGCTCAATGGTTAAAAAAGCTCTATTTTTTGCTAGGCGCAACTTGCATGGTCAGTGATAGAAATAGGGTTCTAACAGAGTGAGAAGCCCAAAAAATATGAGGCTTGAAGGTTATAGGTGTTTTGTAGATTTTTGTGTTTTTCCGTTAGACTAAATGTTGGTATCTCGGAAGTACATTACATTTCTCCTTTCAGACTTAACATCAATATGACAGAGGTACATTCTTTTGTTCCTTTTGCACCTGATGTTGGTACTAAGGCGGTATATTATTTTTTATCATTCTAGATATTATGCCAATACCATGGTGGCACATTATTTGGGTTCTTTTGGACATGATGTCAGTATAATGGTAGTACATAAGTTTTTGTCCTTTTAGACTAGATGTTGGTACCTTGGTAGCATATGATTTTTGTCTTTTTTGGACAAGATACTGGTACCTCTTTGGTATATTTATTTTGGTTGTCTTTCTAAACAAGATGTTGGTATCTCTTTGGAATATATTTTTTTGGTGTTCTTTTGGATAAGATGTTGATACCCTTTTAGAACATTATGAGTATTTTTTTTTGTATCTTGTGGACAAAATATTGGTATCTCATTGATATATATATATATATATATATATATATATATATATATATAAACAAGAGACCGGTACCTCTTTGGTACATATTTTTGTTTTTCTATTTATAATTGTATAATTATTTTACATAATAGTATGTTAGTACTAGAAGACTAAAATTAGTTTTAAAAATTTTACTAGTTACTAGCATAAAACAATTATGGTATATTATTTTTAACTAAATTATAAGAAAGATAAATATTTATTTAAAATATTTTTGAGAAATAGAGCAACTCTCGAGTCACCGACTTCTCAATCATAATTTCATTAAAATTAGAATTCTGAGAGGACTTAATTGAAGGATGAGAAGGAAAACTGTATAAGCGAAGACAAAGCAAATTAATGGGGGCTTTTTCTGATTTTTTTTTTTCACATTCAAACAAATTTAGTAATTGATATTAGGTGACAAATTTGGTATCAACATATACTATTAAATAGAAATATAAAAATTTATCTAATTATCAATTTATTAACTCGTGACACTAAATTTATTTTACATATTATAATTTATTATTCTTATCTCATCTAAATTAGAATATATTATCAATTTCTTTCCCTATATATAAATGCAACTGGAGAAAAATATTTTGAATTACAAAAATTTCATTCTTGTAGTGAGTCAAGCTTATAATGGTTGTTTAAGATACAGTTGTTTAGTGCATATAATGATTTAGTGGTTGAAGAGATGAAACTAATAGATGATTGGATTGTGGTTGACGCATTAGAAATGAAGCCTTATCATAATAATACTACATGCATTAATAGCTTTGGTTGCTTTAAAGCAACCATTGGTATGACTAAAACTCTACAAACTAGATCAATGTTTTACAACTATATATCTAACTTATTAGATACGTGGCATGCTTATACTCATAGTGGATCTATTTCACACATAAATCTTTATTTGTAAGATAACGCTTATTGATGTCAGTTGATGGAGTTGAAGAGTGCAATCCAATTTCTAATCTTTTATAATAAAAGGATTATTTTGTACTCCTATAGTTAAACTTTTCAAAAAACCTTTTGGCTTCTATCATCTAGTAAGTGATATTAGGGTTTTAAGGTTTAGTATTTAAGTTCCTAAGGAGAACCTTCATTTGATCCATGTTTTCTAGTTCCTAATTAGATGCTTCTTTGAGAAAATTAAATTTCTTTCTGAATAAATGAGAATGTTGTAGTGCATTCATCTTTCAATAAATTCGATAAAGTGGATACGTTTCAATAATGGAGGAGTAATATTAAATTACAATCATCCTTAGATGCGACTTTTAGAATGATTAGTCTTGTAACCGCAACTTTTGGTTAAGTATTTATCTATCGTGCATCACTTGTCATTATGTATAAATCTGTATAATTTACACATTGCAATTCCTTTAAGGACTATGAATGAACTTTTGATTTGTTTTCCCTTTTGTTATGTTTTATTTAATGACAATACTTTAGTATAAATAAATAGTATAAGCTAAAAAGTTAGTGTAACACCCCCAACTCCGGCATTACGAAAGTTGCGCCGAACTAGAGTATTACGAAAAGTTTAAACTTTCAAAATGTAATTATTCTTCTAATAAAGTTAATATTCTTAATCCACTTTAGAGCATCCTTAATTCTATAAAAAGATTTTGACAGAATTTTTCTCTATAGTAATTGTATGCCAAAATATATAAACCTGCAAACTTTAAGATTTCATTCTAAATACTCCCAATAATATTCAATACCAACTGCTTCATTTCATTATCTAAAAAAATATAACTAATTTTAGGGTTTTTAAAATTTAAATACAAACATAGAAAAGTACATCAAAGCCACACATTACAAATTCTTGCATCTATAATTACATATAATTTTCAAAGTGGTAAAACTCTTGTTCTGGAGTATCCTTATCTTCTACATACAATATCTCTAGCATTGCCTAGGAACCTGAAAAGCAGGGGTAGGCTAATGCCCAGTAGATATTTATAAATAAAGGTAGTTTTAAAAACTTTACAATAAACAAATTTGCATATATAAAACACCTTTCGATTTCGAACAGCAAGTTTAACGAAATCCAAAACAACATTTCAATTTCAGTATTCACAAAAATGACAAAAACATATTCATTCCATCATTTAAAATAATTTCCACTAATTTTTATTCTTGCGTACTTTACCGACATTATTCATAAGGACCACCACTCCAAAAACTAGCCAACGTACTTTACGGACATTATTCCGAGGAACCGTCGCCTCAATGTACTTTACAGGTATTATTTCGAGGGACCGTTGCCCCAAACATCGGTGCCACATCATAACAACAACCATAGCCATCACATTTTTATTTATCCATTTATTTCACAACATATCCATATAAATAATTCATTTATAAAATCACAACACGTGCTGATACCATTTTCTCACTGTATTTATAAATATGACATTCGTATAAAATTATTATTCAAATTCGATTCGAAAAATAATCAATTGGATCAACACGTAATAATTCAGTAATTTCGTAAACATTTATCAAAACATTTGATGTAATAAAATACCCAACTTTTTAGTTTTAAAACTAAAATCTCTCAAATACATATAAATACCTATCAAAATATTGAACGATTATTCCTACACTTCTGCTGACTTTTCGTTCCCCTTTGGATCATTCCCTAGTATCAATTTAACAATAATAACAGATAATAATTTAATAATTCAAACTTAGTTATCTAAAAATGTATGTATGTATATAAACATATGTATATATAAGCTAATACTTAAATTTCTACAATTAAATTATATGAAATTATTTACAATTCCTTAAAATGGAAAGCTATATATATATATATATATATATATATATATATATATATATATATATACATAGCACCGCCTCTCTTTATGTATTCACTTTATTATTTTATTGCTTTCTTTATATTCACTAGCCATTAACCATGTACACGCATCACCCAATTCATATAACAATTAAAGGAAAGGTATATGGCCTCTAAATTTCAATTAAAACTTTTAACTTCTTTTTTTTTTGTTTTACCCACAATAAAACTGATATTACCCAAAAATTCTATTATTTAGAAATTAGAAATTTATCGATCCACAATTAGATAATCCATTTCCATTAAATATATTTATTTTCTAATTTCTCTCTTATATATATACATTAATAAACTTTAGGTATCACAGTTAGCTAGCTTGTAAAGATAATTAAGGGCATAGTAAGCTTGGCAAAAACCTTGGTTCAAGTCGAGATTATAAAAACTCGGCTTAGATTCAGATAAATTTGATTTAAACCTAGCTTAGCCTAGCTCTGAATTATATGGAACCCTCAGCTCGGTCAAAGCTTGCATTTTACATCTAGGTTCTTAAAGCCCAAAATAGGGTTGGCAAAAATCTAAGTTTGGGACGAGCTTATAAAAAATCCAGCTCAGATTTGGATAAATTTATTAAAATTCAAATCAAATTATATAGTTTTTGGGTCGACCCTTGACTTAAATAGGTCTACGCTTGGGCTTCTAAACTTTCGTTATTCGACCAGTCGCTAGATTTGACCCAAGCTCGAACTTGACCTGGACTGAGCTTTAAAAAATGAAAGTTTGAGCCCAACCTGAGATGTATTTTAACCCAGCCCTAAATTTTAAGCTTTGTTCGGGCCCAGACTTTTATATCATCCCCAGGACTTAGTTATTTATAACTAAAAAGCTAACAAAATTTGCCTTTTTAAAAAAAAATAAACCTTCATGCCAAGATAACGAGTAAAGAAATTAAATAAAAATAATAATAATTATTCAATAATAAATTTCCTGATAATCGGTTCTAGCTGCATAGAATATTTTATACAGTTATCTATATTCAAGCTATTTGTGAATAATTTAGGTTACGGAACTTAATGTCAATAGAGGGAATTATAGGCTAAGCAAAGATAGCTATATTTTGTAGTTAAGTCAAGTCATGCAATTTCATGGTAATCAGTTTGAATTGCATGGAATATTTTTGAAAAATGTGCTCACAATACTATTAAAAATACTATGTTCATGTATAGACCACTATCAAATTTTTATATCCAATACATAAACTTACCTATATTAGATAGAACAATATACATATTAGCTAATTTTACTCGTAAGATATCTTAAGATGAAAATAAGATCTAGCTTCAAATCCTACTATAATATGGGTGAGAATGATTTTTTTTAACCCTTCTTGTAAAACAAATGTCCTCATCCCATTTTACTTTGAAATACTTGGAGCAATATTGCCCTTTTAATCGATAACTATCTTCCCACTAACACAGCCTCTATTGTCTCTTGAGACCAATAAAGAGTTAATGTGACTCATCCTTTGTGCACGAACCTTGTAAATGAACTTTTTGATTTTTGTGACAAATTATTAGATTATCATGACTCTTAGTTATCGCCTATGTTTGCTAACATTCTCAATGAATAAAACCTAGAGAGAAACAAAAATAAAGAATTCGGCACAAACTCGTAATTCTTTTGTATTAAATTCATTTCAAAGTTAATGACAATAACACTCATTATATATAATTTTGTGTTATTTTAATAAATAATAAAGATTCACCTATAAATTACCCTAAAAGATAAAAAATCTAGGCCTCACGAGGGCAAGAATTCTAATTTTATTTTCGTACATGCCTGAAAAATAAACGAGAATTGATTTTCCATCCCTAACCTTGGCCTTTTAAAAGAAATGGAGATGATTTTAGGGTTATTCCCCAGATCATACAAACCAAGCCCCAAGGCCCTCATTTCGACGGTGATTTTTTTCCATTTTAACTCATTAAAATTTTATACAAGCACATCAATCTTATAATTTATTTTTTTATTCTCTTTATTTTCCTTAGCGTCCTCATTTTTTCTTGTTGTGAATTACGGAATTTAAAGAAAAAGGAAAAAAAAAAGAGTTATATGTAATTAATTTTATTGTTGTCAAACATGTCATTAATTAGATTCTCATTGTAGCTGTTAGAATATGCCTTGAATTAGTTAGTCCTTGTTCAGACGACCCAGCACAGGGCAACGCCCCTGAAACCTACAGTATATGTTATTCTTGGCTAGGATTATCTGTTTGGGCTTATTTTTCTGGGCTTTTCCGCATCTGTCTAGGGAGTACTATATAAACTCTCAAGGTCATAACCTAGCCGTAATCTGTAATCTTTACTCCTCAAGATCAATAAAACTTTTCTCTCATCTGCCTGTGGACGTAGCTAACACATCGTTAGTGAACCACGTTAAATCTCTATGTTCTTTATTTGCGTTCTTAATTATCTTTCTTACTTTCGTTATAACAAACTGGAATCAGAGCAAGATCTGTCTAGGGTTTGAAATTCGGTGAGAAAAATGTCTGGTATGAACGTGAAGATCGACAAATTCACGGAGAGGAAGAGTTCCAGTTTATGGCAGATCAAGATGCGAGCCTTGTTGAAACAACAAGGGCTGTGGGCGCCACTTACGAGGAAGCCGGCGGATCCAATCACAGCTGAGATGGCTGTTCTAGAGGAGAAGGCACACTTGACGATTATGCTGTGTCTTGCAGACGATATCATCATTGAAGTCGTGGAGGAGAAAACCGCACAAGGTCTTTGGGTTAAGCTCGAGGGTCTCTATGTGACAAATTTCTTAACCAATAAGTTACTTCTAAAGCAATGTCTGTTCAGTCTGCGAATGCAGGAAGGTATGCCTCTCCGAGATCACTTAGATTAGTTAAACACAATTTTATTAGAATTGCGTAATATTGATGTTAAAGTTGAAGATGAGGATGCTGCTTTAATTCTGTTAGTATCTTTACCATTGTCATATGAGAATTTTGTGCAATTGTTTATTGTTGGGAAAAAAACTATCTTCGGAGGAGGTTAGATTGTCCCTCCATACTAGAAGCTGCGCCATAAGGCAACTGGTACAGGTGCAGATAATCAGGCTGCTGGGTTAGTAGCCAGCGGGAGTTATAGTATGGAAATTTGGGGAAGAAGAAATTCAATAAGCTAGTTTCTAAGGGTCCAAAACCCAATGATGTCTGTAACTACTGTAAAGAGAAGGGACATTGGAAATCCTATTGTCCCAAGAAGAAAAGGCAACAGGATAAACCGACAGGTACTGCTGCTTGTAGTAGATACCAATTCTGAAGAAGATATTGCTCTAGTTGCTGATGAGCACACGCATCACAATGATGTGTGGATTCTAGATTCTGGAGCGTCTTACCATATATATTCGCGCAGGGAGTGGTTTACAACCTACGAGCAGGTTGATGGAGGCAATATTTCTATGGCTAATAGTTTTGTTTGTAAGGCGGTTAGAATAGGCTCGGTTAAAATACGGACACATGATGGTAAATTCTGCACATTGAATGATGTTAGGCATATTCCACTTATGACAAAGAATCTGATATCTTTGAGTATGTTGGACAACAAGGGTTTCAGTTTTCAAGGTGAAGGTGGAGTTTTACATGTCTGCAAGGGTTCGAATGCGATTCTAAAAGGTGTAAAGCGTGGTACCTTATATTTTCTTCAAGGTTCTACGCTATCAAGTTCTGTTGCTGTTGCATCCTCGGAGATTGATAAGGACAACATGACCAAGTTATGGCATATGAGGCTTGGTCACATGAGTGCAAGAGGGATGCAAATTCTGTCAAAAGGGGATCTTCTTTGTGGCCACCCCGTTAAGGATCTTGAATTCTATGAACATTGTATTTTTGGGAAGTTACATCGCAGCAAGTTTCCTAAAGCAATACACAGAACAAAAGAGACACTTGATTACATCCATTCTGATTGTTAAGGTCCTTCTCGAGTGGAGTCCTTAGGGGGTCACAGATATTTTGTGTCAATAATTGATGATTTCTCAAGGATGACTTGGGTGTTCATTATGAAGCATAAAAGTGAAGCCTTTAAGAACTTTAGGCAGTGGAAGACATTAGTGGAGAATCAAACAGGGAAGAAGATCAAAAGGCTGTGAACTGATAATGGTCTGAAATTTTGCTGGTCTGAGTTTGATGAGTTCTGTAATAATGAAGGGATTGCTAGGCATCATACAATCAGGGATACACCATGGCAGAATGGTGTAGCAGGAATCAGACACTTCTGGAGAGAGTTTGGTGCATGCTTTCTAATGCTGAACTAACTAGAAGGTTCTGGGCAGAAGCGGTTAGTACAACGTGTTATCTAATAAATCGTGGACCTCACATAGGTGTACATCTCAAAACTCCTTTTGAGGTGTGGTCTGGTAAGCCTACTGATTACTCTAGTTTGAGAGCTTTTGGTTGTACTGTTTATTATCATGTAAATGAGGGTAAATTAGAGCCATGAGCTAAAAAGGGAGTATTTGTAGGTTATGGGGATGAGGTTAAAGGGTATAGAATCTGGTCCCCGTTTGAAAATAGGGTTATTGATGAAAATTCTATGTTTAACCCTACTGTAAAGTCTATTGTTGTGTCAGAAAATGGTAGTGTTGAGAAACAGGTGGAGCAGCAAGTCACTCTATATGAGAATGAACCACAACATGAAGATCAACACCCACAGTCAGAATCAGAACCATCAGGTTCTTCATTGCCAGTAGCAAGTCAGCACAGTTTGGCTCTTAATCGATCAAAGAGAGCTAACTATGGGATACCTCCCAAGAGACACGGTTTTGAAGATATGGTGGCCTACGCACTACAGGTTGCTGAAGAAGTGGATCCTGACTCTAATGAGCCATCCACCTATAAAGAAGCAGATACATGTACTGAGTCTACCCAATGGCTTGCTGCAATGGAAGATGAAATGGAGTCACTTTATAAGAATCAGACTTGGGAATTAACCAAGCGACCTCGAGACAGAAAGATCGTCACGTGTAAATGGATCCATAAGAAGAAGGAAGGAGAAACACCTGTTAAAGGTATCAAGTATAAAGCTCGAGTAGTAGCTAGAGGATTCACTTAGAGAGAGGGAGTAGACTACAATGAGATTTTTTCGCCAGTGGTCAGACACACTTCCATCAGGGTGCTACTAGCAATAGTTGTACATCAGGATTTGGAGCTTGAACAACTAGATGTGAAGACAGCTTTTCTATATGGAGAGTTCGAAGAGGAGATATACATGACTCAGCCAGATGGATTTCAGGTTCCTGGTAAGGAAGACTATGTTTGCAAGTTGAAGAAGTCCTTGTATGGACTAAAGCAGTCTCTGAGGCAGTGGTATAAGAGATTTGACAGCTATATGATAGAGATTGGCTACACCAGGAGTCCGTATGATTGTTGTGTTTATTACAGCAAGGTAACAAATGGTTCTTTGATTTATCTGGTCCTGTATGTAGATGATATGTTGATAGTTGCAGAGAACAAGTCTGATGTTCAGAAGTTGAAGCATCTTCTTAGTGTTGAGTTTGAGATGAAAGATTTGGGTGCAGCTCGAAAAATTCTGAGAATGGAGATTTATAGGGATAGAAGCAAAAAGAAGCTCTTCTTGTCACAGAAGAGATATATTCAGAGGATTTTATCAAGATTTAGCATGTCTACCACAAAGCTCATAGATACTCTTAGTACTGCAAATGCACATCTGTCCGTTACTTTTGCACCTAAATCTGTTGAGGAGAAGGAGTACATGTCTCGAGTTCCCTATGCTAGTACAGTAGGAAGCTTGATGTATGCGATGGTCTGCACTAGACCTGATCTTGCACAGTATGTTAGTGTTGTTAGTAGGTTTATGGGTGAACCTCGCAAGGAGCATTAGCAAGCTGTGAAGAGGATTTTTCGGTACCTCAAAGGTACATTTATGGAAGTGATACACAGTGTTTGGTGACAAGGTTGTTAGACTCTAATTATGTTGGAGATGTTGACAGTAGAAGATCTATGACTGGTTATGTTTTCACTCTTGGTAGTTCGGTTGTCAGTTAGAAAGCTACTTTGCAGCCTACAGTGACTTTGTCTACTACAGAAGCGGAGTACATGGCATTAACAGAAGCAACCAAAGAGGGAATCTGGTTGAAAGGATCGGTCAGTGATTTGGGTCTACATTATGATCAGGCTATATTGTACTGTGACAGTCTTAGTGCAATTTGTTTAGCTAAGGATCAAGTTCATCATGAGAGGACTAAGCATATTGATGTAAGGTATCATTTTCTAAGAAGTGAGAAGAGAATTAAGGTGAACAAAGTGGGTACTACTGATAACCCAGCTGATATGTTCACCCAGCCGATTCCACATAGCAAGTTCCAACATTGTTTGGACTTGCTAAATGTTAGGAGTTGTTGATTGCCCTTTTAGAGGGCAAAATCTGAGGCATAAGAGGTTTTTTTTTGGTACATCTGGCATTGTGTCGCTTGCAAGATCCCATCCCACCATGTCCGAATTGAGAGTACCTAAACTCGGATCCAAGTACAGCATCCGCTGAAGTATGAAAGACCTCTTCTCTTCTCACTCCGATCCGCATCGACCCGAATCTCAAGCACTCAAAACTCCTTATCCCCTGGCAGGCGAATCCAGGTATCTTTCATAGGCCGATCTCCGCGTAGGAATAATCGGTCCGTATGGGGAATCCACTCCTCGCCTCTTCAGAAGCACTGATGGGGCTAACAGCCTATACTTATACTGCTCCGTTCGTTCATCGTTCCTTCCCGCCCCAATTGGTAGATAATGGATCATCAAGTTGCTGCCAGTCAAGAATTCCTCTTTCCTAAAGCATTATTTTGCTATACCAACTTTGCTATCCCAGGAGAAATCTAAATAAAGAGGGCTTGCGCAGGTTGCTGCCTATCTCCAGCTCCGGCCAGCTTCAGAGAAAAGAAAGAACAGAATTGAGAACTATAGGTGGACGCAAATCCTGTAGAATATAATATATATATATATATATATATATATATATATATAATGTTTATAGGGATCCACCTGCAATTGAAGAAGATCGGATCAACCTGAGATGAAGAAGCCATTTTCCGCATTGCTGTTAAAGGAAGTTGGATCCGCATTCGTCTAAGCTCACCTGCTGGCAGCTGCTGCTGATGATGATGCCAAAGAAGTGGAATAGGTAACCAAAGAACAAAAAATTCTCCTTTCCAAGGAAGACACAAGCTGCTATATATAAGTGAATTGGCAGGATATATATGTGATTTTCACATATGTAGGTTGCCAAATACGCAGCCTCTAAGTTGTTTTCCTAGGTGGGTATGCATGAAGGAAGGGCAACTGTCAAACAGGAAGGAGTGTTGTTCTTGATTTTTATTTTGTTTGATTTTAGTCAGGTATGTGTTTTTATTTTCTTTTCGATTTTTTTTTTTCTCGTTTTGGTTTTCTTCCAGTGAATTATGTTGTATGATTTGCAAATCCAACGAACCTGACCATGCATGCAAGCAGTTTAATATAGTTAAAATAAGATTTCTTTTTATCTTTTTGTTTGTTATCTCTATGTCAGAATGATATTATTATAGAGAATACATATGACGATTCGATATTAATTATGTAGTCAAGTATTTAACAAAGAAAAAAAACTGAAAATTCGAAAGAAAGGGAAAGCATCATAAGGTAAAGATATATTTTAAAAGGAAGTTTATTTTGGGGAAAAAAAAACCTTTACTTCATAATCTAGCTCACTCCTCCATAGTTAATCAACTATTGTATTTTAGATTCATTTTTTTCAGATCTAATGAATTAAATTATGTTTCCTTTAAAGATAAGAAATTTATTTTATTGTTTAAGTGGTTGGCAGGTTCAAGTTATTCTACCTAATTAGAATACTTAGGGGTATTATAAAAACCCTATACTCTATAACTTTTGAGGAGGGAGAGAGGAGAAGAAAGGGAGAAACTGAAGAGAGGTGATTTGAGAGAAGAGAGTCATCTTGTACAAATTTTATCTTTTGATTCTAATAAAAGACTTTAAATATATTTACTCCGTGGACATAGACAATTTTGCTGAACCAAGTAATTCTTATTTGTTTATGAACTTATTTATTACTTATTTGTTTTGTGTTTTCTGGTCAGACCTGATAGTTTTTATCAGATTGTAATATTGATTAAATCAATTAGTGCTAGAACATCGTTACTGAGACTGATTTTTAGCAACAAAAATATTGATAATTTTCAATACCCAAATCTTCCATTAAAGAGGAAGAAAGCAACTTTTATTGTTGCACAATGTTGAGGCTAAAAATGATAGCAGTAGAGGCGAAGGTAGCAGGAGAGGGCAAGATTTACTTCTTAACAGAGGTTTGAAACCCAAATTTGAAGAGATTTTGAGAAACAGAACAACTCAAGTACTTAAGTCACCTAATATGTGTGTCTTTAATTCTTCAAATCTTTTCTTCAGTTTACTTTTGGGGCTTTTAATTTTGCTTTTTATGATGCTTGATTTTGGATATTCTTTTGATAATCATATAATATTCTAATTCCTCATGCTAAAAATATTATAACATATGCTACAAGTATAATTTAGTTAATCAAAAATATCAATATTTGTTGTTATCAAAACAATAATTATAATAATTAAGGCTTATAAGCTCTACCAAGAAATCAGTCTCTGATTGTTTTGCTCTACTACCAATTGATAAAAAAATTAAGATACAAAAACTACCATGTATTGTTCATAGGGTAGATAACCAAACAATTCAACATCTAGTATCTAAGCAACTAAAAACGTATCAGGAAGCTAAAGGTTCTTGCAACAAGGCAATTATTGTTGAATTTAGAAATTCTTCTCCAAGTTAGACTTATTTTAATGAAACAACAACTAAGATGATAACTCATATTTTATACTTAAATTCATTTTGGTTGTATGGCAACTGAATGATGGTTAAAATACGGAAATCACTTTCCAAAGTTATAGAGTTTTGCCATTAAAGTTGTGAGCCAAACCTGGGATTATGCTTTAAGATATGTGTTTAACAGATATAGAGCTGAGAAGTTGCTAACGCAAAGAAGGAATCCTAGTAAACTAAATTTGTTAGGATTTCTCTCATGATAATAAATTTCAAAGAAGATAATTTTGTTAGGATATCTCTGGTACTAAAGAAGAAATCTTCGCCTCACTGAGATCAAGCACATTCATGTTGATAGCTTTTAGACTACTTTCGGAGCTCTAAGAAATTTTTTGAGACATCAAGTTACACCAAATTGGAGAGCTCTAGGAATTCGGTGTTACTTGATAAAAAATGGATGAACAAGAAAGGTTAAAATATAATAACTTGGAAAAATTCACCATTCAAGAAGAGATTGCAAAGAGATTGAAATTTGCCATCATCAATTAGGCTAATAAACCATTCAAAATGAACAAGATGGAAGAGGTTGTTGCTAGAGTTGGTATAACCATATAGAAAACTGCTACCGAGGTTAAGCCCGTTCATATTCTCACGCTTTAACTTGCAAAAAATCGAAGAGTGATCTATCAAATACATAACATATCAAGAAATACATTTCACTAAGAAAATCATCAATATTCATTAATATAAAAATCTATTCAAATAGTCTTTAGTGTTTAGTCTCCAAGCCATAATGTTTTTTAAACTAAAAATAAAATACAAGTCAATATCCTAAACTTAGGGAACCAAAGGACAGCAGAAGCTTCTCCAAATCCACTACACACACGATCATTTATTTGAGAATCACAATAAACTATAATGAGTATAAACTCAGTAAGTATACTATTTTTTTTTTGTCATACACGAAAATACATACATATATATAAATAAATATATAATGCATGAGATAAATATGTAACATATAATAACCATGTTCATTCCAAAATACATGATACAAAATCACATCAAACTTGTGCACATCATTAATTCACTTATAAACTTTCATTCACATTTAGCTAGGAATATCTTTATTCAATTACTACTTAGTAGGACTTCACATATCACATATCACATATTGAGCCTGAGTCACCCATCGATGACTTTCTGTATATGGGGTAAGTGCAAGTGAGGCATAAAATCCGTCGACGAGTCCTCCCACATGCACAAATCCGTCGACACACAATTGCAAGACTCACAAGTCCTGAAGGTACCCAAAGGTCTCTCCAATGTCATACGAAACATATAACATATATCAAATATATACCAAACCCGAAGGAATGGCCATACAAAATAAAAGGCTCTATAAACACTTATAATTTCCTACTAAGTGAGTAACGAATTCGGATACCTTAAAAATACCAAATTTTAACTTTCATAAATATTTTTCATACAAAATCACTTTCTCATTTCTCATAATCATTGATGCATGTATTCATGTTAATGTCAAAGTTCAATGATTTTATGCACAGCACATAAATGCACAACATATAAATAAGATATTGACATATAATCATAAACAAATTGATACTTTCATATTAATGCATAATTCCAAAACATTTGTAAACATAGTCACACACAAATATATAAGTTCATTATGATCCCATTTAGAAAGTCTAGTATACTTACCTCTTGATGATCCCAGCAAGATAACACAATCAAATTAATCCTAAAATTAAAATTAATCTCATAAGCCATATTACACAAAATCAAACATACAACATTTCATCAAACAAACATCTGAATTCTATCCTTAGGCCAATCAACGATTTTTCTTATATCCTAAATGATATTATTTTCTCATGAAATAAGAATATAATTATAATGAAACATTATATAACCTCATATAAAAATATAGATCCTTAATTTAATTTGCAACTATTTGTTTTGTCACTTATTACACTTAGTCACTTTGCCTCAAAAACAGAGTACTACTGAGTATATCTAAGTCCGAATTTTTAATAAATTAAAAACTTATCCAATGACTATGAAACTTTGCAGAAATCATATAGACATATATTCAGTAGTATGATAAATATTGGAAGACATAATGATTAGTACCTAAAAATACAATTTTATTATTATGTAAAATAATGATATTTGTTGAAATATAGGGTTATTTGTGATATTTTACTAATTATTTTACAAGTATTATTATTGAAAATAAATTGTAATTTGTGTATTTTTAAATATTGAAAAAGTAAGAATTTTTGCATAGTTTTATCTTTTAATTAATTTTACTAATTGTTTGTTTTTTTTATTATAACACAATTCAAAATCAAATTGAATTGTTTTCTACCTTTACAAGTTTCAAGCTCCAAGTAGTCATCAAATTGGCTTTGATTTGTGAATCTAGTCCAAAGACCACCTATATTCATGTTGAAGACTAAAGAAGATCATCTTTGATTTTTCTTTCAAAGTATACAAAATGAAGAATTCAAATTCAATTTGAATTTGAAGAAATGGATGGGTGGAGGAATGCATTGCCAAAGTCCAAATTGGTGGATTTCTCATTTTCTATAAATAGGGAGATAAACTTCTTTATTTAGTATTAATTTTGATAATAAGTAGTTTGTTCTTACAAAGTTTTTATTTTAAGCAAGAGTGATATTTCAATTCTATTCACATTTTCTCAATAGAACTTGTGAAATGAATTGGAATTTAGGCTAAAGTTTGAGTAAGGCTTGAGATAATCTTATTGTTTAAATTTATTTTAATTTCCTACTTTGATCCTTTTATAAATATTCATTGCTCATATATTTGTTTTATTTAAGCTCTTTATTATTCATTTTAATTTGATTAATTATAATTTATATTTCATATAAATTCAGTCACGCTTTATTTATGTGATTTTTATTATAATTATAATTATTGTTGGTTATTATTTTATGAATTTATCTTTTATTGCAATATCATTTATCAATATATTGTCGATTTTGGATAATTTATAAAATAAAATTACGTGCTTGAATAAAAGAACTTTTCTTAAAACAAATACATTAATTGTTATTATTGATCTTCATTTACAAATTTTCCAATTGTTTGGTTGGGAAGTGAACCATGCAATTGAGTAGTAATTAGGAATCAAGTTGGTTATAAATAAAATTAAACAAGTAAGTGAATCTCAAGCCTTGCTATCTTTATATTTTTATTCAAATATTTTTCCTACCAATTTTCTTAAATCTTATATATTTTTTTATCAATTTCTAACCTTTTATGTTATTGGCTTCTTCGTGGGATCGACACCTCAATCTTTACTACAACGACCGCGTAGTAACTTTTGGGCGTAATCACATAATTCGTGTCCAAACCAATTTAAACAAATTTTAATTTGCACTCTGTAAATTCTGTAAATTGCACATTCTCAGAACATGAAATTTTAATATGTTATAATAAACATAAGCAGAAATCATTTTGTAAAATTTCATAATTGTTGGAGACCATTTGATTAACCCAGAAAATTGGGTAATTCATATATTCTGCAAAATTTGACATTTTTCAACATCTCATAATCAAATCGAAAAATTCATATAAAATCGAAAATTCAACATTTTCAAATGAAATAAAATTTATCATGACCTATTTGATGTCTAATATTTTCAGTTAAATCAGTTTTCCAAAATAAGTCATATAAAAAGTTATAAAATTTTCGAATCAAACTACTGTCTAAGGTCTAAGTTCTGGAAAAGCTTTCTTTGATAACAATAATTATCTTCTACCAATTCCTTCATCAATTCCACCACAAATTTATATTCATAACCATAAATGATTCAAATCAACATATACTGAACATATTCATATAATCTTTACACAAAATATACTTCTATAATACAATCCAATCATATATAACACAATAAATCTTAAAGAGAATAGAAGATTACCTTAAATCTTCTTAATTTCTTCTTGAAAACTAAATTTTCTCTTCAAATTCTTCTCTCTCTCTCTCTTAAATTCTGCAAAATGTTATTTCTTTTTCTAAAACAAGAAATATGATGTATTTATACTTAGGGTTGGAATTGTAATTTAGACCTTATTAAGTAACCAATACTTAGTACTAAATACACCTATGTAATATTTTAAAAGAAATACTTGAAGTGTACTAAACTACTTAAATACAAACCAATAGAAATTGATGTGTATGTATACATAATACGTACCACTTGGGGGGGGGGGGGGGGGGGGAGGGGAGGGAGGAGTATGAGGGATGTTACACATATGGCTAGTACTCTCATTGCAGCCCATTCTGTCCTAATTATTTTAATTAACTATGAACCATTTGGAAATTAACAATATTTATAAATCGTTTAACATGCATCTGGTATTTCTCTTGTATATCGTCGCATCAAAACCATTTAATGATTATCACTTTAAAGAACTTTTAGAAATTTGTATTCTGACCAATTGCAATCGAAGGTGGACGGAGAAAAGAAGATTGCAATTGAAGGTGGGACTACAAAAGGAAGATTACTCAAGGAAATTGAAGAAAAGAAGATTGCTCCAAAACGACCCAAAAATTTAACCAAAAAAAATGGTAAGAAAAATAATAATGATGATGATAATAATAAAAATAATTATAATAATAACAAAGAAAAAAAAGATTGGTGGCAACTGCAATAAGGGTTTATTCATAAGAACTGAAAATTACAAAATGAAAAAGTTTAACAAAAGACTATTTTCACATCTTTCTACCACTCATGATCAATCACATAAGAGTAACAGATCTTCAAAAAAAAAAAAAAGACTAATTACTGTCTCTCCCCTTCCTTTCAAAAGATTTCAATTGTAGTCCAAAAGTTTTTGCAAGCCATTCTTGTTTCCTTATGCTGAAGATCTGCCCAAGAACGACTCCCATTATTGTCCCACTTGCATATCCAATTAAAACTATCTTCCATCCAAATGCAAACAAAGATTCTGAGTGTAGATCTTCTTCTTGTGAATTCTCAGATTTTTCACATTTTCTCAACAAAGGTTCTCCGCACAAACCAGGATTCCCATCAAATGAACTAAGATTGAATGTTGTGAATTGTGTTCCTTGAGGTATTCGCCCTGTGAGATGGTTATGTGACACATCAAAGACCTCAAGTGTTGTAAGCTCTCCCAGTTATTGAGGAATTTCACCTGAGAGCTTGTTATTGGAAAGGTCCAATGATTCTAGCATTATGAGGTTATTCAGAGATGACGGAATGTGACCTTCGAGATTGTTGTCGGAAAGATTAAGAGTTCGAAGCCCTTTTAAATTTGCAATTGATGTTGGAATCTCTCCAATAAATTCATTGTTAGAGAGAATAATTGCTGTCATCAAATTTGAGAGCTTTTGATATTCCATATGTGTGCCTTTGTTACTCAATGTTAGAGAGTAATCAAAAGAACCATAAAAGGTTCCCACAGGAACAACGTTTGGCCAAAGTTTATCTTCCAAATATACCAACTTGCTTGCATTGGTATTCTTCATTGCATTCCAATTTTGAAAGTACTTTGACGGAAGATTACCTGTAAACCTATTATGAGAGAGGTCAATGATGCGCAGTTTTGGAAACTCAAAACCGTCTTTAGGTTCCTTAATTATTCCATAAAATTTGTTGGATTTCAAAATTAGAACCTCTAACTCCGGAAGATTTCCCAGCCAAGAAGGAAAAATATCAGTGATTTGGTTATCTCCAACATTAAGAAATTTCAGCTTCAAACAATTGCCCAATGATTGAGGTATCCTCCCTTGCAATGCATTGTTACTTATATCAATCATTGCCAGATTCGATTGGTTGACGAAGTTTTGAGGAATACTTCCATGAAAGTTGTTGCCTTGCAGTTTTAATATTGTCAAACTATAATTGAAATTACCCAAACATTCTGGAAGCATGCCGGTAAAGTTATTGTAAGACAAATCAAGAGCATGAAGCCCATACAAATTGCAGATCTTGGGTGAAATTTCCCCTATCAGTTGATTGTCCGAAACTAAATAGGAATAAGTGGACATTGATGGAACTGGGAGTGGTCCTTGCAACTTATTAAACCTAAGGTCTAAAATTGTTACAGCAACCCATGGGAGAATAGAAAGATTCTGGTTGAAGCTTGTCAATAGATTAGAAGAAAGGTTCAAATATTCCAAACTATTTGTACTTACATTTAAGAACCATCCAGGAACTTGGCCAGCAATCTTGTTGAAGGAAAGTTCTAGAGACCTTAATTGATCTTGATTGTGCAAGAAACGTGGGAACTCACTAAGATTACATGAACTGAATCCTATAGCAATGAATTTCTGCGAAGTATTGACAGTGGTTCTGGTGAGCAATGAAAGCTTGTTTGACGAGAGAATTAATACATATAAACTTTTCAAGTTAGCAAGGAACATGTTTAGATCTACTGTGCCACTCAAGTAGTTTAAGAAAAGGTAAAGCCGTTCAAGATTCTTGAGCTCAAAGATAGAACTAGGAATAGTACCTTCCAATCGATTTGCTCCAAGAGACAAATATTTCAACTGGGTTAAGTTCCCAATTTTCAATGGGATATGGCCAGTTAGTTGATTAGATCCTAAGCTGAGATATGATAGTTTGTTCATGTTCGTCAACCAAGATGGTATCGGACCGGTTAATTGGTTATCGAGCAAATACAATATAGTAAGCTGAGTTAGGTTCATGAACACAGAGGGGATTTCACCTGTTATATTGTTGTAAGAAAAGTCCAAATGAGTGAGTTTTTCAAGGCTACGGATCCAAGACAAAGATTTAGGATTTAGGCCAAAATAACTGATGTTAGAAATTGCCAAATAACTGAGTTGGGTAAGATTTCCTATAAAAGTGAGCGACTCTCCCTCAAAGCTGTTGAAAGAAATGTCGAGATGAAGAAGCTTGTTGAGGTTACCAATCGAAGAGGATAATGTTCCTGAAAAGTAATAGTTAAATTAGCATATATATTCCATGAGATATTTAATTATAAAAATGTCAAGGAAGATAAATTTATCAAGGCAAGAGGTATGGAAGGTGATATCTTCACCTCCCTAAGATCCAAGTAAGACAAGGATCTTAGATTTCCTATGGAAGTACTTGGCAACTCACCCTTAAAGTTGTTATAAGAAATGTCGAGATGAAGGAGCTCGGTGAGGTTTCCAATCGAAGAAGACAATGTTCCTGAGAGACAAAAATGTAATCCGCATTCACTGAGAGATAAAAATGTCAAGGAAGATAAATTCATCAAGGCAAGAGGTATGGACGGTGATATCTTCACCTCGCTAAGATCCAAGTAAGACAAGGATCTTAGATTTCCTATGGAAGTACTGGGCAACTCACCCTTAAGGTTGTTATAAGAAATATCGAGATGAAGGAGGTTGATGAGGTTTCCAATAGAAGAAGGGAATGTTCCTGAAAGCTAGCAGTTAACTAAGTTAGTATTTGACGAGATATTTAATTATAAATATAGCAATAAAGTAAGAGTAATTAACGGAGAAATGTCAGGGGAATCACCTTGCAAGCCGCATCCACTGAAAGATAAAAGGTTCAAGGAAGATAAATTCGTCAAGGCCGGAGGTATGGAAGAGGAAATGTTCACCTCACTAAGATCAAGTACCTTCAAGTTGAGTAACTTCCCAACAAGAGTTTTTAGACTTGGGTTTTGGAGCTCCAAATAATGATTTCGTGATACATCAAGGGAAACCAACTGAGAGAGCTGTAGTATCTCTGATGGTATTTGACCCGAAAAGACAGAATAAGAGAGGTTTAGATATGATAAACTGGTAAGGTTCATGATCCCGGATGGGATACTGGATGAATTGAAATGATTATCAGCAAGGCTAAGCCATTGAAGATGAACTAAGTGGAACAGGCTGCTACTAGAGTTGATAGAACCATATAGAAAACTACTACTGAGATCAAGCTTGATAATATGACCAGTGTCTTTATCGCATTTGATGCCATCCCACAAGCAGCAGTTACCATTTTCTTTATCTGAATTCCATGATGCAACCTTCGGAGAAGCAGAAGGATCACCTGAAGCAGAATGATTAATGACAAGGCTTTGCTTGAATTGCAACAAAACATAACGCTCATTATCATGGCAGCCTGCAAGCGTGAGATGAAATAATGAGAGCAAAACGAGGAATATTTGGATAAAAGTGAAGAAACACGGAGAAAATATTGTGTGCTAAGAATTTTGTAAAAAAAGATCCTATATTTAATTAGATCAACTTTTTTTCTATCATTTAGGGAAAAATAAAAAAAAAACGAGAATATGATAGAAAAAAAGAGTGAATTCTACTAAAATTGGCATTATAAAATAAATATTTAACTTTACTTTCAAAACACAACAATCCGAAATAAAACCATATATAAAATCGCATATAACTGGTAGTAGAATTAATGTGAAAGGTATTGGAAATTTCTAGATTTATGTTGCATTGGTAGGCAACTAATGAAACATATATGAAGACTAAATACATATACTTTCAGGAAATTTAAAATAGAGAAATTAAACTATTTCACAAAATTTTTAGCACGCTTAAGAATATTTTCTAATAAAAAGAAAATTATTTCATTCTTTTACTTTTTATAAAAGAAAGACTCCTCTAAAAAATATCTTCTGCATATTTGTTATTCAAAAAATATTTCGAGTATAATAGTATGTTAAATTGTTATTATAAAGATATTTTAACATCATAAATAGTATGAGAATCTTAAAATATGAGAATCCCAAAATAATTGGCAGAAAAAACAAGAGGTTTCAAGCTGAAAAGATCGAGAAAAGACTAAAAGAGCCAGAAAATGGAGCAATCAAAAAGAGCGTAATAGTTGGAAAAGCTTGAGTAAGCCATGGAATCAAAGGTACCCAAGAGCTCAATGGGAATTTGAGATATCCGAAGATGTGATGGAAATTCAAGGTGTCCAATGGCGCGAGGGAAGTAAGGGGTGTCGATATCTGGGGCCAAAGACGCGAAGAGAATATTCAAGGAGTTGTATAAAAATTATTTAGAACTTTAGAGGTTTAGATAATGAAATATAGGGATTTGATTGATAATTATCCATCAATGATTCCTGCATTAGGACGATCAAAATAAGGGACCGCACTCTAGTAATTAATCATGGATTGAAACCAGGGACAATTTAGTGGCGTTTACGATAGCCAGAAAATTTTTACAAAGGATAACATAAAAGAGAAAGGAAAAAAGAAATACTAGACCAAATGTAAAAGAAATATTAGCCAAAACAACAATACGTTTGGTTAGAGCGTATTAGGGTAAATTTATTTTAATTTTCAAGAAATATGTTTAATAAGATTAAATTAAAATAAAAAATTATTGTATTTTAATATTAATTGCCATCAAAGAATTTTTTTTGTCAGTTAAATATTTTATTATTCGACATATTATATTTTTTTAATTATTTTATTTAATCTTAATCATTCATTTTATCATTTGTAAATATATGGTCCTATTATTGCTATAATTCATATTATCTTTCCATTAATTCTGAATTTAAATTATGTTTTAGATTATAATAAATTAATTAATTTAAATTGTAATAATTAAAATACTTAGTAACCACTTTTTTTTTTTTAATCTCTAAAAGGAAATCTTAGGGAGAGATAATTTGGCATTTCTAGTCAATTTAACTATTACTAACCTTCTCATTTAATAATATTGTAATATTTAATGATTTTATTTGACAACAACTGAAGATTAAAAATTGAACATTACTACATATTTAAAATTTTATCCCAAAAAGTGCATTTGATCTTAATTACTGCACTTACTGCGGTTAAATTTAGACTCTACTTCAATAATTTAAAAAGTGTACGGTGCTAAATTATATTTAATATAGATTAATTTCTTAATTTAAAAATATATATATATATGATAACATTTTTTATTAGATATTTTTTAATATTACTTTATTCGATAATTTATCTATTAAAATAGTAGCTTCTTTTTTTACGTAGCACTTTATATAGCCACACAAATACTTTTTTTAAGAATAAATATAAATCACAACAAAAACTAATTTATAGAAAATTTTGTGAATACGGGTTATTAGGTTGAGCGAATTGTGTATAATCACTTGCTTTTTGTAGATAAATTGTTCACATGAATAATTTTTTTTTTTAAGAATATACTAGCTAGTAAGTCAAAGAGGGAATACTTATAATTGTAGAAAATTATTTTAGTAAGACAAATGTGGAAAAAAAAACGAATGAGACCTGGCAATTTAAGACCAGGGCTTAGAGATAAGCTACCTTCGAGTGTGTGTATTTTCTTGTAAAGAAAAATTTTGATTTTTGATACTTCAACTTTTGGACTGGGTTACTATCAAATGAAAATTTGACATACCCTTAAAATTCGAGAAAATATAGATATCTCCTTGAAATTGACTAGAAAGTATATATATATTACAAATGCACAAATCAATTCTTTTTTAGAAACAAGATCATTAAATTTTTTGTTATTTAACAAAAAATTATAGATAATATATGAATGGTACAAATTGGTCATATATATAGTTTTAGAATTATTAGAGTGATGACTTTGATTATTCAAAGTCTACTAATAGAACATATATTAACTTCTAATTGAAAAAAAAAAGGGTTTTGTTTGCTTTCATGAAAATGATTACTCTATTTAGTCTTTGAAAACATAATCTGCAATATTTTAATTGAAACTCTATTAAGTATTATAAAATTTACTAAATATATCCATAATACTATTTTTTTAAACACTTTTTGTAATATTTTTTATTAGACAATTTATCTAATAAAATAATAACTTCTTTTTTGTAGCACCCTACGTCCCTATATGACCACGCAAGAATTTTTCTTAAGAATATGATAATAAGGCAAGGCAAAAACTACAATTATAATTTTTTTTTGTTGATATAATAAATAGGAAAAAAAATTAAAACTACCGACTATGAAGTAGAGCCAATCGTTAAATTTTTAATCATTTAAATATTTTAAATGGATTTATTTTTATTATTTAATACTAAATATTGGATAATAGTTAATATTTAAATAAAATTATTTTAAATGGATTTATTTTTATTATTTAATACTAAATATTGGATAATAGTTAATATTTAAATAAAATTATTTTAAATGGATTTATTTTTATTCGAATTCCAGGATGCAACCTTTAAATTTTAGGATGCTTTTATATATACATACATATATAGGCCAAGCTTGGATTAAAAGTCATCATGAATAAATTAAAGAACTAACAGCATGAAAATCACAAGTTTTGAGAAAATACTTTAATATTTAAATCCTTAGCAGGATTATTAGACTCTTAACTCACCCTTCAAATTTATTGGAAATTATTTAAATAAAAATTAGAAAGTACAAAATCTCATCACAAAAAGTAATTAGTCAACAACACAAAATTTTAGTAATTCTTATAAAAGAAATACTAACTATATATAGGTGACTAGAAAAGAAAAGTATTAGTGTCCGAATTCTTCATCAAGACTTTGGTCACTGAACTACTTCGTTGGTAATTAAGAAGTAAAATACAGTAAACTTATTTGTCATGAAACTGGACACTAAAAGTTCATTCCCTTTACTACAAAGAAATTTATTACTAAAGTGTATCTTTTTTAGTTAACAAATTTGGTCACTATTTAATCATATTTATTGACTAAGCTTTTGTTTGGAAGTGTTAAAAAAATGCTAATATACTTATTGCTTTTACTTTTTACCATTTTTTAAAGTAATTTTTAGAAAAGAAGTTATTGTTTGTTAAGAGTTATCAAAAATACATATATTATACTTTTAGTAGTAAATTAAGAGTTTGGATTTGTAATTAAAAAAGTACTTTAATATTAAAAATTTACTAAAAGGATAATGACAAATGCCCACCCTGACGTTTGGCCTAATAGGTATATATCCCCATTGACTTTGTTCTGTTAGTTTAACCAATTAGTTTATTATTATTTATATTCCTAAACTTTTATAAAATAGTAATATAATATATCTTTTATTTAATTATAATAATTTAGTGTATATTTTAATATTTTTTAAAATATAAAATTTTAAATTTAACAATTTAGTCCATATTTAACATTTTTCTCAATATATTCAAGATTAAATAAACTTTTTAATTTATTATTTTAGAAAATAAAATATTATTAAAAAAATTTAAACAATGAGTTAGATTAAATTCATGCTAAAATATTTAATATTTTAATAATAAAATCAAAAAATACGATTATTGAAAATTTTTAAATAATAACTTAAATCACACTCATGCGAAGATATTTTTAACCTTCCTCTTTTACTTTTATAATAATAATTTGATATTTAATTATTAAAAAAATTTAATTGAAATATTTTTTTAACTTTTTATTTTTATATGTAATATATTTATCTAAAAAGATATTTTAGATTCATTATATTTTTTAAAATATATGCAAATATAAATAAAAAATATAAACAATAAATACATGTTATAATATATTTATATATTATAGATAAAAATAATCAAAATTTTCTTTTTTACTTTTAATTAAAATTAAATTATTTTGATTAATAAGAATATAAAATATATCTAATTACTAATTCTATTGACAAATGACATTAAATTTTTTTCTTTTTTAAACTTTTATTTATATTTTTAAAATTTTTCTTAAGAAAATATGATAAATTTAATATAATCTTTTAAATAAAAAATCTTATATAAGAATGACATGTTAAAATATGTTTCAATTTTTTTTTAACAATTAAATATCAAATTTATTGGTAAAAAAAAGATTATAAATATTTTAGGATGAGTTTAATCTAACTCATTGTTTAAATATTTTTAATAATATTTTATTTTCTAAAATAATAAATTAAAAAATTTATTTAATCTTGAATATATTGTGAAAAATATTAAATATGGACTAAATTGTTAAAAGTTAAAAAATTATATTATAAAAAATATTAAAATATAGACTAAAGTATTATAATTAAATAAAAGATATATTATATTACTATTTTATAAACGTTTAGGGATACAAATGATAATAAACTAACAGGTCAACAAAAATAAAATCAAGGAGGGTATATGCCTATTAAGGCATTTGTCCTTTCTCAAATGTCATGGGGTATTTGTCTTTTGGGCTAAACCTCAGGGAGGTTTCTGTCATTATTTCTTTACTAAAATAGATATTATATATATTTTTTAAAATTATATAATATATAAAAATTGATAATATTTTTTAAAATTAAATAATATAAAAAATTAACATCAATGAATTAATATTTTTTTAATAAAAACAAATATTTTGAAAAATAAAAATACAAATTATAAATATAAATTGACATTCCATATTTTTTAAATAGGTAATATATAAAATTTAATAGAGACGTAATAAATATTCATGTATTAGTCATATTTTTAAATTTATCATTTTTAATAATAATAGATATACTAAAAATAAAATAATTATTTAGTAATAATAATATTTTTATTTTATAAAGATCTCTAAAAATAATTACTATTTATGCCATGAATACTATTAAAAAAATCAAGTAAATAAATTTGTTATAAAAATAATTGTAAATTTAATAATTTAAAAAAATAAGATAATCAATTAAAAGAGAAATATAACAAAATGGGATAAGGATTAAAATTTTCAAAGTTAGTTGGGGGTATGTTAGG
This sequence comes from Melia azedarach, assembly GCA_028052125.1. Taxonomy (NCBI): domain Eukaryota; kingdom Viridiplantae; phylum Streptophyta; class Magnoliopsida; order Sapindales; family Meliaceae; genus Melia; species Melia azedarach. The sequence continues at coordinate 9,996,519 of CM051394.1, forward strand.
AATGATAAAATTTTCATTAAATTTAGGTGAAAATTTTAAAGTTTATTGAGGGTATTTCCTAATTCACAATATTTTTATTCCTAAGTCTCTTCATCCTAGAATGAAAGTTCTTTTATTTAATTCTCATCTTAAACTGTTTTTAGGAAAGTTGAGGTCAAAATGGTGTGTGGACCATTCCCAACAATATGAGTTTTTTCTCATAGAACAGTAGAGTTATTAAATCCAAAGACTTAAGTGACATTCAAATTAAATGGGTATCATGTGAAGCTATACTTGGAAGAAGTTTATAAAAAAAATGAGGTGGAATACGTTGAGTTGTTCAATCCTTGACAAGAAGGGTCAATGTCTTGCTAAGACATTAAATAAAGCACTTGGTGGGAGGCAACCCACTTACGTTTGGTAATATTTTTCCTTTTCTCTTTTCTTTTTTCTTTTCTAAAAAGAAATTATTACAACATTAAGAGTACAAGCTCTTCAAATTTTCAGGTGACATCTACAATCTTTTTTTATTCTTATTATGTTCTCTATGTGTTTCTCATATCATATATTTTTAATATTGAGGACAATGTTTCATTTTAGTTAGGGGGTGAAGTGTCTTCTTTAAGGAAAAAAAATCAGGATTTTCAAGTTTTATTGTTGGCAATTATCCTTTGTTTAGTTAAATAACATATCATGTTTTCTTGAATTGCATGTTAAGGTTAGTACTAATGAGGAAACAAAAGTTTGATGAGTGAAATGAATCTAATTATTAGAGGAATTACATGCCATTTAATTTTGTTCCAAGTGAGTTTTGAGGTTATTTTCTTTTTCTTTGGAGAGTATTCCTTTGGCCTATAATTCATGCATTTTTTTTTAATGATCTCTACATTTAAACTTTCAACTAATACTAAAAAAAAATTTGCACATGTTGCTATATTGTAAAGCCCATTGAGCTAGTTGATATAGATAGCTATCATATTTCTTAAAAAGTAATAGAAGACATTTTTTGATCCGTTTGAGCCTTTAAAGCCTATATTTTAAAATGGTTTTCCTTAATAAGTCCTTTGAGCCATTAAATAAAAAACTTTTCATTTGTTAGCCTTTTTGCCATAACCTACCCACTTTTGAAGTATTACCTCATTTTTTTTTTTTATCCACTACCATTTTATGTTTGAGAAATGATTGTATTTCATAGAAAAAGGATGGTGCAAAAAAAAAATTCTTATTTTTAACATCTCATTACATTTTATTATTATCTAATCAATTAGTTACAATTTAATACATAAAATTAGAATATATTATTAATTTCATTCCCTGTATATAAATGCAACTGGAGAAAAATATTTTGAATTACAAAAATTATTATTCGTGTACTAAGCCAAGCTTATGATGGTGCTTTAATATACGATTATTTTGGTGCATATAATGATTTTGTTGTTGAGCAGATGAATATAATATATGATTGTATTGTGGCTAACGCATTAGAAATGATGGCCATATCATAATACTACTACATGCATTAGGTATGGTTGCTTTAAAGCAACCACTGGTATGGGTAAAAAAAACTCTACAAACTAGATCAATGTGTACAACTTTATATCTAACTTATTAGATGCGTGGTATGCTTATGCTCAAATTGGATCTATATGACATATATTTATTTGCAAGATAATGCTTATGGATGTCAATTGATAGAGTTCAAAAGTGCAATCCAATTTCTAATATTTTATAATAAAAGGATTATTTTGCACCTTATTAGTTAAGACTTTTGGAAAAACAAATTTGGCATCTATCCTCTAGTAAGTGATATTAGTGTTTAAGGTTTAGTATTTAAGTTCGTAAGGAGAACCTTCATTTGATCCATGTTTTCTAGTTCCTAATTAGATGCGTCTTTGAGAAAAATTAAACTTTCTAGATAAATGAGAATGTTGTAGTGCATTCATCTTGCAATAAATTTGATAAAATACTATCCAAGTGGATATGTTCCAATAATGGGGGAGTAATATTAAATTACAACGATTCTTAGATGTGGCTTTTAGAATGATTAATTTTGTAACAGCAACTTTTGGATTGATAGGTATTATCTAGTTAACTTTTATTAATTTGTACTAGAATATTCTCCTTAAATAAAACATAAAAAAGGGAAAACAAATCAAAAGTTCATCTTAGGCTTAGTAGCTTGGCAAACACGTTGGTTCGGGTTGGGATTATGAAAATTTGGCTTGGAACTAGATAAATTTCATTTATACCTAGCTTGGTCTGGTCCAAGATTCTATGAAAGCCTCACCTTGGTTCAAGTTCGCATTTTACATTTGGGTTGATAAGCTTGGAATAGGATTGGCAAAATTCCAAGTTTGGGGCGAGCTCATAAAAAGTCCAGCTTAGATTTTGATAAATTTATTAAAATGTGAGTTAGATTCTATACTTTTGGGGTTGTGCCTTGACTAGAACTAGCCTAGACTTGGTCTAAAATTTCATTATTTGACTAGCTGGGTTGACCCAGGTTTGACCAAGCTTCGAACCCGACCTAGACCAAGTTTTAAAACTGAAAGTTCAAGCCCGACCGGAGATGTATTCCAGCCGCGTCCTAAATTTTAAGCTTTGTTTGAGCTCTGACTTTTTTGTCATCTCTAGGACTTAGTTATTTATAACTAAAAAGTTAACTAATTTTGCCTTTTTACAAAAAATAAACAAATAAACCTTAAAAAACTATGAGTAAAGAAATTAAATAAGAATAATAAATATGATAATAAAAAATATTCAATAACAAATTTCCTGATAATTGATTCTAGGTACACAGAATATTTTGTATAATTATCTATATTCAAGCCAACTCATTAGCTTGTAAATAATTTAGGTTAAGTTAATGTCAATAGTGAGAACCAATTTGTAGTCAAGCCAAGTCACGCAATTTCATGATAACCAATTTGAGTTGCATAGAATATTTTTGAAAAAGGTGCTCACAATACTATTCAAAATACTATGTCCATGTCTAGACCATTATCAAATTTTCTATGTCCGATATATAAACTTATCTATATTAGATGGAACAATATACATATTACTTAATTTAACTTGTAAGGTATCTTAACATGAAAAAAAAAATCTAGCTTCAAATCCTACTATAATATGGGTGGGAATGATTTTTTTACCCTTAAAAAATCTTCTCATCCCCTTTGAAATAATTGGACAAATATACCCCGTTTAATTGATAACTATCTTCTCACAAACATAGTCTTTATTGTCTCTTGAGACCAATAAAGAGTTAATGTAACTCATTCTCTGTACACGAACCTTGTAAAGGATTTTTTTTATTTTTGTGACACTTTGTTAGATTCTCATGACACTTGATTATTGTCTATATACTTAGAGAGAGCATTCTCAATGATTAAAACCTAGAGAGAAACAAAAGTCAAAGAATTAAGCACGAACTCGTAATTCTTTTTTATTAAATTTATTTCAAAGTTAATGACAATAACACTCATTATATATAATTTTGTGTTATTTTAATAAATATAAAGATTCACCTATGAATTACCCTAAAAGATAAAAAATCAATCATCACGAGAATAAACCAAGCAAGAAGTCTAATTTTATTTCCGTACCCTGCTTGAAAAATAAATGAGAATTGATTTTCCATCCTTAACCTTGGCCTTTTAAAAGAAATGGACATGATTTTAGGTTTAATCCCTAGATCATACAAACTAAGTGCCAAGGCCCTCGTTTCCATGGATATTTTTTCCATTTTAACTCACTAAAATTTTATACAAACACATCAATTTTATATTTATTTTCTTGTTCTCTTTATTTTCCTTACCTTCCTCATTTTTTCTTGTTGTGGATTACGAAATTTAAAGAAAAAGGAAACGAGAGAGTTATATGTAATTAATTTTATTTTGTTGTCGAACATATCTTTAAGTAGCTTTCCATTGTAGCTCTATATATATTCAATATTGTTGGATAGAAACTATATCATCTTTGTGTGCATATTAGTTTGTTCAGCTGTAAGATCTCTTAATATGATAAAAAATCTCGTTCGCATTAGTGATATTAGGTATTTATTTTTTATGTTTATGTAACAAATTTTCTATATACTTGTTATCTTGAAAAAAGGAGCACTTTACGTCCTTTACATGGACATTCATCTTTTTGTGAAGACATAGTAGAATTGAAATTTGAGATTAGTCAAAATGGTCAAACAATAAAGATAAAGATGCTAAATTTTAAAAATATTTACACATAAAGGAAAAAAATGTTAATCTTTTGAAGTTAAGGGCCAAGCCACAACGAGGTTACTTGATAAGTTTAGGTTATAAATTTTCTCTATATAAATTATCTGGTCTAGTGTAAGTAATATGCGCTTGTTATTTGTTTTCATTTCCTTACTTAATCTTAGGTCCTAACTCATTTTTCTAGAATAAATTTTGCAAAGAAAGCGTTGAGTTTTTGGAGCATTGGATTCTCCACGATATTTGCAGTCCTTGAGTCCACATTCTCAATTTGTAATACAAGAACATTGAAGGTAATTATTAAGATTAGATATACAATTTAATTTATTTTTATTGATTTCAATTTATTCAAATAAATTTATATTTAATAAATTATATACAATGTTTATTAGAATAAAAATTTAATTTTTATTTAGAAAAATATATTTCTTAAAATATGGTATCAAGAAAATGTTATTCAATTATTTTTATGAATATTTTCTCCTAATCTATAATTTTATGTAGGTTAAGAAACTGCACTGGATAAGGACATGACCATTGCCATCTACTCTTTCAGGCTCAGTGCAAAGGAAGGTATCAATTATTGCCTCATCAAGCTTCATTTAATCTTAATTTTCATGTGCTTTATTGATAAACTAACATCTCATTTGATAAATCCTCATAGCACGCTGCTAAATTGTCATGGAAGAGTATGTGTTACTACTAACGTCTATGTTAGTTTTGCACACAAGGCATAATTTGGCATTTATACTTTTTTAAACAAAATACATATTTTGTCGAAATAAGTTTGAGAAAGCTCCAATGCTGAAGATTTGCCTATGGCCTGAGCTTTTGTTTTAGAGCCACCCCTGATTAAAGACCCAATGAGAAAATGATTAAAGCTCTTGACTAGTCTTTATTTTTTTTCTTATAAAAAAAAAACCCGCAATTCACGTTACAAATGAAAAAAAAAAAGTAACTATCCGTAATCAAATTAGAAGAAACAAAAGGTTTTACGCGTTAAAAAAGAAAAGTTGAAACCATGAACACTACCCACTTGATCATCAACTTTATTGCCGCAAAGATTATTTTAAGAGTACTTTGAATTCTGTATCGTATTTTCTTTTCATAAAGTAATTGATTATAACATTAGCGCTGTCTACTTTATATAATTTAACAAGTCTTTTGCATACATGCTTTTTAATTTTTAGTTAAATAAGTTTTACAAGTATGAAGGGTGAGAGTCGAGTCTAATAATCCTGCTACGATATAATATTATAATATATTTTCCCAAAACCTGTGATCTTCATGGGGTTTGTTTTCTTTAATTTATTAAGGATGACTTTTAGCCAGATTTTCGCCTATATATAAAACCATCCTAATTCACCGGCCCTGAGCAGAAGTATAAATCCTCCAAACATGATGAGATTTGCTTTGTGTTTCTTCATCCAAGTATTGCCTATTTTACTCTCATTAATTCATCTTGTGATTAGCTGCTCAGATAATGAGCTTTATGCTTTATTGCAATTTAAGCAAAGCCTTATCATTAATCAGTCTGTTTCTATAGATCCGTCTGCTTACCCAAAAGTTGCATCGTGGAATTCGGATGAACAAAATAGTAACTGTTGTTTGTGGGATGGCATCAAATGCGATGAAGACACCGGTCATGTTATCAAACTTGATCTCAGTAGCAGTTTTCTCTATGGTTCCATCAACTCTAGCAGCAGTCTGTTCCACTTGGTTCATCTTCAACGGCTTAGCCTTGCTGATAACGATTTCAATTCATCCAGTATCCCATATGGGATTATTAATCTTAGCAGATTATCATATCTAAACCTCTCTTTTTCCGCCTTTTCGGGTCAAATACCATCAGAGCTACTAGAGCTCTCCCAGTTAGTTTTCCTTGATGTATCACTAAATTTTTTGGAGCTACAAAACCCAAGTCTAACAAATCTTGTTGAGAAGCTACTCAACCTGAAGGTACTTGATCTTAGTGTGGCAAAGATTTCCTCTTCCATACCAGCCTCCTTGACAAATTTATCTTCCTTGGCATTTTTATCTTTGGGAGAATGCGGCTTGCAAGGTGATTCCCATTGAATTTTTCTGTTAATTAATCTTACTTTATTGTGATATTTATAATTAAATATCGAATGAAAATTATACTAATTTAACTGCTACTTTTCAGGATCATTATCCTCTTCGATTGGTAACCTCACCAAGCTCCTCCATCTGGACATTTCTTTTAACAGCTTTGAGGGTGAGTGGCCAGCTTCTATAGCAAATCTAAGATCCTAATCTTACTTGGATGTTAGCTCCTCTACCTTTTCAGGAAAGATCCCGCCTTCACTTAGTAATCTTACCGAGCTCAATTACTTGGCAATTTCTAACAACAGTTTTTTTGGCCTAAATTCTAAACCTTTGTCTTGGATCTGTAATCTTAAAAAACTGACTCATTTGGACCTTTCGCACAACAACATAATAGGGGAAATCCCCTCTGCGCTTATGAATCTAACTCAACCCACTGCATTATATTTGATGCATAACCAATTAACTGGTCCAATACCTTCTTGGTTGACGAACCTGAACAAGCTATCAAATCTCAACTTAGATTCTAATCAACTGACCGGCCATATCCCAGTGGAAATCAGTAACCTAACCCATTTGCGATGTCTACGTCTTGCCTCAAATCAATTGGAAGGTTCTATTCCTAGTTCTATCTTTGAGCTCAAGAATCTTCAATGGCTCGATCTTTCCTCAAATAATTTAAATGGCACAGTAGATCTGAATTTGTTTCTTGCTAACATGAAAAATTTAGAAATATTGCTTCTCTCGTCAAACAAGTTTCATTACTCACCAGAACTACTGTCAATACCACTTTGCAGAGATTCATTGTTATAGGATCCAGTTCATGTAACCTTAGCGAGTTTCCACATTTCTTGCACAACCAAGATCAATTAAGGTGTCTGGATATTTCCTTCAACAAGATTGCTGGTCAAATACCTGGATGGTTCTTAAATGTAAGTACAAGTCGCTTAGAATATTTGAACCTTTCTTCCAATCTGTTGACAAGCGTCGAGCATAATCTTTCTGTTCTTCCATGGACAAATTTAGCAAATTTAGACCTTAGGTTTAATAATCTACAAGGACCACGCCCAATTCCACCAATGTCTACCCATTCCTATTTAGTTTCAAACAATCATCTGATAGGAGAAATTCCACCCTGGATATGCAATTTGTATCGACTTCATGCTCTTGACTCATCTTGCAATAACTTAACTGGCAAGCTTCCAAAATGTTTGGGCAGTTTCAGTCATGAGTTGTGACTGAAAACTTCATCCACCAAACAAATCTCGCAACGATTGATTTAAGTAACAATTCATTGCAAGGGAGAACACCTCAATCCTTGGGCAATTGTTTAAAGCTAAAATTTCTTAATCTTGGAAATAACCAAATCGCTGATAATTTTCCTTCTTGGCTTGGAACTCTTCCGGAGTTAGAAGTTCTGATTTTGAAATTCAACAAATTTTATGGAATAATTAAGGAACCTAAAACAGGTTTTGAGTTTTCTAAACTCCACATCATTGACCTCTCGCATAATAGATTTATAGGTAATCTTCCGTCCAAATACTTCAGAAGTTGGAAGGCCATGAAAAATACCAATGCAAGTAAGTTGGTATATTTGCAAGATAAACTTTTGCCAGATTCTTATACTTTGAGCACCATTTATGGCTCCTTTGACTACTCACTAACATTGAGTAACAAAGGCACACAGTTGGAGTATCAAAAGCTCTCAAATTTGGTCACTGCAGTTACTTTCTCTAACAACAAATTTGTTGGAGAGATTCCAGCATCAATTGGAAATTTAAAAGGGCTTTGAATTCTCAATCTTTCCAACAACAATCTCGAAGGTCACATTCCACCATCTTTGAATAACCTCATATTGCTAGAATCATTGGAGCTTTCTAATAACAAGCTCTCGGGAGAAATTCCTCAACTGGGAAATCTTACAGCAATTGCGGTCTTTAATGTGTCACTTAACCATCTTAGAGGACAAATACCTCGAGGAACACAATTCACAACATTTAATCTTAGTTCATTTGATGGCAATTATGGTTTGTGCGGAGAACCTCTGTTGAGAAAATGCAATAAATCAGAGACTTCACAAGAAGAAGATCTGCACTTTGAATCTCCGTTTGCATTTGGTTGGAAGATAGTTTTGAACGGATATGCGAGTGGCACAATAATATGAGTCATTCTTGGGCACATCTTTAGCATAAGGAAACAAGAATGGCTTGCAAAGACTTTTCGGTTGCAATTGAAATCTTTTAAAAGGAAGAGAGGACGTAGAAATTAGTTTTTCTTTGAAAGATTTGTTATTCTTATGTCATTGATCATTAGTAATTTTCAATTCTTATGCATAAATGTTATATGTAAATTCTTCGTTCTCAAAATTGTCATTTAGATTTTCAGCCACCCTTATTGCGGCAGCCACCCCGTATGAAATAATTACAATTATAAAGGTATAATAGTTATTTATCACCTTGTGAACTTTGAATTAATTACCAAAGAAAATAGAACTGAAACAATCGTGTTACGTTACCTTTCATTCAAAAAACTTGGTGGCAAATTATTTTATAATAAAAAATAGGTGATTGAGGGCATTTGAATAAATTTATAATTTGATGTTAGTTAACTTACTATTAAAATGAGATATACGATACATCATTCATTCTTTTTATTTAAGTGATACAATCTCAAATTTTAAAGAGAATTGGATAATATTCCTACAAATTAATTTTTCAAATTAAAAAAATTAATTAAACGATAGAGATACTTTTAGATGACTTCTTTATCTTTGGTTCTATCTTATTATAATAATATTGCAATACTTAATTAAAGATGTAATAATATAACATTGTATCATCTATTGAAATCATTCAGTACATAACTGACTCCTAACAAACTTTAAAACTTTTCAATAGTTGGCACTCTACCACAACAATCCCAAGATGTATCTTACAATTTTTTAAAAACACCTCATAATAGTTTTTAAAATGAACTTGGAAATACATTTTTAGTATTATACAACTTATTGGATTTATGAATATAGTCATAGGTTACTTGTGGTGCATACAAAAATAAAGGATTTAACCGAAAATGACCAACTTTTGCTCTCCAAATACAAAAATAATCACCTTATTAATTTTCAATAAAAAATGACCACTCTCACAAATTTTGGACCAAATTACCCCTCTTAATATTTCTTTAAATCGTTCAGTTTTTTTGTCTTGGAAGTTTTTTATTTTTCCTCTTTGCCAGTTCGTCCAACAATTTTTCTCTAAAAAGAAAATAAAAACTCAAACACCCAATAAAAAATATCCATTAATTTATTTATTTAAAAAAAATTTGTTATTTTATTTAAAATACGATATGATAAATTTAGTGATATTGAGATAAATATAATAAAAATGGTGAAATACAGAAGTTGAAGACGATTTGAAAATTGAAGCTGTCTAACTCAAGAGTGCACTCACGAGCAAGAAAATTCTTCCTTGCTCGTGACTGCATTCACTAGCAAGGAAGAAATTATTCCTTGCTCATAAATGTACTCTCGAGTTAGGCAGCGTATTACACTCACGAGCAGGGCAGTAAGTTCCATCAAATGTCGGGGTAAATTTTGCCTCGCCATGAGTGCAGGATCGCGGCACTCACGAGCGAGGCTTGCTCGTGAGTGCAGGATCGCAGCACTTACGAGCAAGGTTTGCTCATAAGTACAGCGGTCTTGCACTCACGAGCAACACTCATAAAAGGGACAAAATCCGCCCCGCTCGTGAGTGCAGTATGCTACCTAACTCGTGAGTACAACGTCCTGCACTCACAATTGCTTCTGTCTTCCTGCACAAGAAATTCGTCTTCCGACAACACAAAATTCTGCATTTTTTTTTTAGAATTCAAATTTAAAGCCTTAACCAACTTCCCTTAAATGACGAACATTTACTCTTAAAAAACGACAGAATGATAAATGATAAATGCACACTTTACTTGAGAGTTGAACAAATGAGATAATTAAAGGGTGTGGTGCAATTTTGTTCGTAGATAAATAAGGATAATTTGATCTAAAAATTGTGAGAGTGGTAATTTTTCATTAAAAATTAGAATGGCGATTATTTTTTAATTTGAAGGGTAAAAGTTGGTTATTTTTTATTAAATCCCAAAAAATAGACAATAACAATTTCATCCCTGAACTTTAGCGAAACAATAAATCAGGAGACATTTTGATAAATTTTCATATTTTCATCCCTGACATTATAAACGTTAGTACCTATTAGCAACACAAAGGGTAAATTTGACTTTCTATTAACAAAACCCCAAAACAATACAAATTGAATCAACACACATTTTAGCCGCCGTATTTTCCTTCCTTCCTTCCTTATTTCTCTCAACCTTCCTCCCTTTGGTTTAATCTTTTTTTAATTTTTTTTTTAGGATTCGTTGGTTTGGAGTAGTTGTGAGTTTAGAAGATTTGTCAGAAAAAAAAGAGGATTGGATCATATGATCTAATGATGATAATGGTTGTGATGATGGTGGTAACCCATGGTAAATGAGGATTTGAAGATGGTGGTGGTGGTGGTAGTAGTAATCGACGGAAGTGAAGTTGTGGGTTTGGAGGATTTGTGGGAGATGAAGAAGATTGGATCATGAACTAATGATGATGGTAGTAGTGGTAGAGGAGGAGGAGGATCTGATGAGGTGGAGGTGGTGGTGATGGTGATGATTGACAGTGGAAGAGGATTTTAAGCATGGAGAATTTGAGTAAAGTTGGGAGGAAAGAGGAAGGTGGTGGTGATGATGGTGACCGGCAATGAAGAGGTTTGGGGGGGTTTCGTGGGTTGTGGAAAAAATAAAAAAAGTGATATTATTATTTTATTATATTTGTAGGACTTTTAAAAATTGTCGAATTTAATTTTAAAAATATCAAAATTTAATTTAAAATTTTAATTAATAGGGATAAAATTATACTTTGACACTATTTTATGAATGGACATAACAGCGAAAATAAAAATGTTAAAATTTATAAAAATGTGTCATAATTTATTATTTCGTTAAAATTTAGGGATAAAAATATTATTACTTCATGCAATAAATTTTTACAATTTATGGATCAATGTATTTTGGATATACTAATTCAACAATGATTTATTTTCAATTTCCTCTTACAATCAATAAATATATATATTTAATGGTTGCAAAAATTATATAATTTATAAGGGGTATTATCATATACATCCCTTAAGGTTTAGGTTTGTATCACTTAGAGAAAAAAAATCTTGATTGTATCACATGCCTCCCTTGTAATGTTAGTCAATCGTTAATTGATTGTGACATTTAGGGACAAAAACGTAAAAGTAATTAGATATGTCGGCTACTTCATTGTCTGAAAATTTTCAGAGCTTATACCCAACTCCATACGCCAAAAATAAAGAAAATTCATATCTCAAAATAATATTTTTGGCAAATTTTCTGATACATACCTACACAAATCCTAAGATCTAGCTTCAAATAGTGATAATGGCAACTAGAATCAAGTATTGGAGGGAAGATTGCACGCCATTACGCTGGATCGTTACCTTATGTATAAATGGGTCTTGTTCATACCCATATTTCTTTTTTTATCTTTTCTTTTTTTTTCCCACCAAAAGCTTACTAAATCGAAGGAAACCAACTTCTTTAACTACACATACTTCTGGAAATAGCGTTGGGTAAGAGGTATATGTTAATATTTCAAGCTCTTCTTATGCATACATGATCAACTTCCAATGTAAATCAACCTGAGGAAAGCTTGGATATCTAAGCTTGGGCATCAATTTTGGTGTCATGGACTTGTCAATTTACCTTCTCCTTTAATTTCCTATAACCCGTGTTTCAGTTGTAGAATTTCTTTCAATTTGTTTCATTTCTATTATTTTATTGAAAGTCGGTTTTTCTCCATGGGTATTCTTATATAGATCTATGTTCTTTTCTAGTCTCTAATACCAATGGAGTTACATGGACTTCACATAAACTTTTTGATTAATTTTTTTTTATGAGAAGTAGAGATGCTTTTGATATAACAAAAATCAGTTCAAAAATTAACTATTTTAGCTGTGAAAAACACAATTACTGTTTCTTTTGTGGAGTAAATTTTTTTAAATACGATTTCTATTTCTTTTGTCGACTAAATTTTTTTACTCTCTTATTACTCTTGTCAAGTGTACAAAACTATCGAATTTTTATTATAAAAATCAAATTTTATTGATTTATTTATCATAGATATATTATATTTTTTCTCATAAGAATATTGTCAATGTTCATTTCATTTCTTTTTTTTTTTTTGTATCTTTTTCCTTTCAATGTTGTGTATTCTCGGTTGATCTTATTTCAAAAGTTAAGATATGGCGATATTTGCTTGATGGGAATTTATGATCCATATTTTTCTTCTCGTGTCTTCCAATATATGCTCTGAGAGTTTTGAAAAGTAATTAGCCCATATGGTACAAATAGTATGTGCTTGAAATTTGATGGAAATGTTAATTTGTTGCATCAAGCTATAAACTTTTCAGGGTCAATAGCCTATTTTGGTAGAAAATGATTTTTATTCAATAACTTTTTGTCAAAATAGTACCCTGTAGAAAAAAACGCCTTTATCATTTTGATGAGAAAAGTGCTTAGACTACTTGGTTCATGCATATTTTAAAGATTTTCCTTATTTTGACCACCGTTATATAAACCAAAAACATTGCATTGGAACCTGGAAGCAATTTTGTTTAGACCATGAAATATTATTAGTTTCCAATTGTTAACAACAAAAAACAATTTTTTATTAGTTTGAGTCTGATCCTTCAAGGGTATATACTATATCATGATTTCATTAACTAAACATTATATAGTCATATGGGAAAAAAATTCCAATGATTATAATTTTTTTGCACTGTAGCACACATAACCCTAATATGCCTGTGCCTCCCCCTCCCCTTCCCCCTTAACTCCACTGCCCCCTTCTTCCCTCTTTCCCCTTTGTGCCAAAATCCACGAACCCCTTCTCCTTCTCCTCCTATTCTGCAAAAATTTGTTCTACTACCCGGTGCAAAAATTCACTCCCTTTTCTCCCTCTCACCCTCTTTTGAAATAACCCGCCACACTCTTTCTCTCTTTCTCCACCTTCTACAAAAATTCATCGCCTCCGTTCTTCTCCCTCTCTTGATCTCTCTCTATCTACATTATGAAACAATTTGCCAAACCTATAACTAAAATTAGATTTACCAAGCAAACTGCACATGGATGAGACACAAAATCAGTCTAAAAACAAAATTTTCTTTTTATAGTCAACACCATTATTAATGCATTAAACAAGAAGACAAGTAGGAGCAGCAACTAATTGGGATCTTGAGTCATTAATGAAAGGAAAAGAATCACAAGATGGTATTGTTGGTGGAAGAAGGTATGATCTTGAACGGATTTAGGAGATGAAACTTTCCATTGAAGAGAATAAATTATTCTTGTTTTGCAGAAATAGACTTGTTAATTTATGTCTTTGATAGGTAAAAGTTCTTTCAGTATATTATTTTCAAAAAGGGTTTATGTTTAGGAGTAAATAAAACACAAAAGAGAAAAGTTATATGTATTTTTGCAAGTGTTTCTTTCCTATAATTTCCCTTTAGGTGTTACAATCTCATGCTTGCTTCCCATCAATCTACCTCTGGCATCTTTGCTCTCTGCTATGATAGATGGACTTGACACATTTTTAACCTACATTCTTTTGCTCCCCGTAAATCAAAGCTACAAGTGATGTTACTACATATTTAAAATTCTATCCCAGAAAGTGCATTGTAGAAAATTATTTTAATAAGACAAATGTGGAAAAAAAAAACGAATGAGACTTGGCAATTTAAGACCAAGGCTTAGAGATAAGCTACCTTCGAGTGTGTGTTATTTTCTTGTAAAGAAAAATTTTGATTTTTGATACTTCAACTTTTCGACTGGGTTGCTATCAAATGAAAATTTGACATACCCTTAAAATTCGAGAAAATATATATATCTTCTTGAAATTGACTAAAAAGTATATATATAGTCCAAACGCACAAATCAATTCTTTTTTAGAAACAAGATCATTAAATTTTTTGTCATTTAAAAAAAAACTGTAGATAATATATGAATGGTACAAATTGGTCATATATGTAGTTTCAGAATTATTAGAGTGATGACTTTGATTATTCAAAGTCTACTAATAGAACGTATATATAACTTCTAATTGAAAAAAAAAAGGGGTTTTGTTTGCTTTCATGAAAATGATTACTCTAATTTAGTCTTTGAATACATAATCTACATTCTTTTGCTCCCCGTAAATCAAAGCTACAAGTGATGTAAAAATAGAAAAGAAAAAAAATATCACTTTCATTCCTAATGTTTAAAAATTACTTATTTAGTCCCTATTATTATAATATAACTGTTAAATGTTAGTATATTTTATCATTTGACACATTTACTCTTAACTAAACTAAATTTACATTGGGTTTAAACTAACACAAAAAAATATAAAAAATAAATTTCTATTTATTAAAACACTAATTGCTTTCATTTTATTTTTATTTTTTATTTTTATTTTAACAAATAATTATTGAATAATATTTTTTGGGATTATAAAAATTTACAAAAAAATATTCATAATTAAGTTTTATAAAATGTCTTATTCATAAACGATTTTTTTACAAACAATTTAGATTTTATTATATTACTTTTAGTTAATTTTATTGTAAAATTAAAAAAAATGAAAAGAAATAAACTTATTTAGATTTTATTATTTTATTTTTATTTAATTTTATTGTACCCCCTCCCCGCCACTACGTTTTTCGCTTTTCTTCTTTTTCTTTTCTTTCCTCTTCTTGTCCCCACTTTCCCCCCCACGCCCTCCCCTTTCTCTATTCCTTCTCTCTCCTTTCTCTTTCTTTTTCTTGTACCCCCTTTCCCCCCTCCCCTCCCTCCCTTTCTTCCTTCTGCCTTTATTTTTTTTTTTTCGTTTTCGTCCCTTTTTTCCTTTCCCCTTTTTTCTTCCCTCCCTTTTTGTGTTACCTCTTTCTTTGAGTTTTTTTCGCCTTGCTCTTTCCTTTTTTATTTTATTTTTTTAAAAATTAGTTGACGTTATCATTATCAATATAAGGACAATAAGGTCATTTTTACTCAAAAATTGAATTTCTAAGGTTAGTATTATAACAGTAAGAACTAAAGGTGTAATTTTAAAATAATAGGAATGTAACTGATAATATCAAAATATATTAAGAATGAAATTGGTATTTTTCTAATAGAAAAAAAGGTTTCACTTTGTTCTTAGCTAAGTTGTGCACAAAACACAAAGCCTACGTCCTTATCCCCAAAATTTGATTTTAAATTTTTTTAATGTATATTTACCTTTTAGTCCTTATGTTCATTAAACACACTAATAGAGTGTTGTCTGGGAGGGGAGGACTTTGTCTATTTTTCAATCTCAAGCATATAATTGATAATATGGGATGCCTTAGGGGAAGAAAAGTGATAATATCCCTTTTATTTGTTAAAGTGCTTTTGAATTTCAATAGCAATTTTGTGTATTTGGTAAATTTGTTGCTAAAAATATTATAGTAATATAAATGACTAAAATGTACATAGTAAATAATGATGACTAAAATGACTAAAGTGTTTTAATATATATCTAGGTATCATACTTTAACTAGGCAACGACGTCACTTTTATTTATGGTTTTGATGAAAGTAATGACAGGTGAATTATAATATAATCTGATATAAAATAATTTATAAAAAACATATAAATCAAAAGTAAAAATAAAAAATTTCAATTAAAGTTCAAATTTAAAAATTACTTGTAGGGTTAACTTTGAGGTTTTGTAATTTTAAATAGATATATTTGGTATTATACTTATAAATAAAAATGCTTTCCAAAATGAGATTTTAAAAAACAACTCTTCTTCTACTTCTCAAAATATGTTGCAAGATGGTATTATTTTGACAAAAGTGATTTTGAATTTTTTTTATCAAACACCTAAAATGACTTTTGGTTATTCAAAATCACTTTTACCTCTTTTCACAATAATGCCAAATGGACTCTAAAGTACTGAGGTGATAAGAGAATAACTTTGATGTATATAATTTTTATATAATTCTAGTGTCTCTACAAATGGGGTAGGAACCACTTGTTTGTAGTGAAAAATAAAGACAAGTCTTGATAAAGTTTTAAAAAAGCTTATTTGGCTAAAATCTAGAAATTGACTTTACAAAAGTATCCTTATTTTCGTTTTAATCTTTTATGTTTTTACAATTTCAACTTTATACTACACTCTACACATTAAAAATTTAAATTGTAAACACAAAACTCTCTCAAACATCAAATTAGTGAACAACGATGTTGGGATGGGCACAAAATCGTACTCGAACTAAACCTTCGGTTGTAGAAGTTCGATTAGGTTTTCAGCTTAATGTTATATAGAAATATGAATATTTGGTTTGATTCTCGAGTTGGCTCAATAAAAGAAAAGTTACAATTATTTGAATTATTTGAATGGCACATGGAAGATTGAAAATTTGAACATGATCCTAAAAACCCAGCACATGAAAACAAATATTACAGTCCGGAATATTCCACGAGTAAAGAGCAGCTAGAATTACGAAATTCTTGTCTCGTACTATTATTTACTTGCATTAAGACGTTAAACTATTCAAATTATACTCAAGAGCTTATCTTACAAATATAAAATATTTTAAGATGTCATTACTCATTAAACCGAACGAACTAACTTTTGCACTCAATCATCGACATTATAAAAGAATTTGTGGTGTATCATCACAATTTAAGATACATTTTTGGGATACGTTTTGAGATAAACATTACTTATTAAATTAAACATACGACTCGTGCATATAATTTGTCGTCCGCTTGAGCTATACGTCATCACAATTTGAATGGTTTGTAGTTTTTAATTTTTTTGAATGGTTTGTAGTTTTTAATTTTTAAACACGGAAAAAATACAACTGACTTGTCATCATCATTCATATTCTAAAATCTAAACCGACCTCTCATCCAAGGAAATTATACATAAACGACTTACCCTCACCAATATCTTACAAGTAAATGGCCTGTCGTCTAAAAGGTAAACCGAGACGCAATACGCACACGATCCCTCGTCCAGATGATAGAAAAAAAAAGCGAGACATGTCACAACAATTTGAACGGATCGTCCTTTCAAACACCGAAAAATCCAACCAACTTGTCATCGAAACCATTCTAAACCGACTTCTCGTCAGATTCAATTACACACAAACAAACGCGTCTTACCAATATCTCGTCAGATTCAATTATTTGAATGGCACATGGAAGATTGAAAATTTGCAATAATGAAAATTCTTTGAAATCCAAAAAAGAAAGACAATAGCATATACAGGAAACATATCCAGAAGCAATAGTGTAAATTCTCAAAATAATTTTAAAGAGAAAGACAAAAGTCAAATAATCTATTTTTTTAAAAAAAAAGTTAGTTGGTGATACCAATTTCATCATATGATATTAACTAATAAAGTTGTTGTATAAGGGAAAACTGACCATTTTTTTTCTCTTCTTTCTTTTCTTATATATGTTAATTTCTTAGGTTATTTAGAATCTTAATCATAATGGAATTTTAATTAGAGATAATTATAGATTTAGTGGGATTCTAATTGGAAATAATTAAGGATTTGGTGGAGTTTTAATTGTCAATAATTAAGAATTTAGTGAGATTCTATATGTAAATAATTAAGGATTTTGCACATACTTTTATCTTTTAATGGATCGGATAAAATAATTAAGGGAATTTTCCTATATGGTCTGGCCTTGTGAAAGAATACTTGGACCTACGTCATTATCCTTTAAGTTATCTTGGAGGTATACTGAAGCCAAAGTCCACGAAAAAACCGGTCTAGCAAGAGGTTAGGAGATAAGTCCAACAATAATTAATTACCTTTACAAAATTAATTCACTCGAGACAGCTTCAAGATTCCATCTATTTTCAATGCTGTTGTTTTATGAGTTGAGTCTTTAAATTATAAACTATCAATGTTTTGGGAAATAACAAGTGCTACTATGTGCATAATTTTTCTAGGGAACGGACTCATAAGTAAAAAAGATGTTTTGAAAAATCTTTTGAGGAAAGTTCTATTTATTTTTCTGACTGAAATTCAAATATAATTATTCAGATATTTAAAAGTCATTTATTTTTTAACTTATATCTAAATATTTGTTAAAAATATCTTGATATAATTAGTTAAAAATTTTAACTTAAATATGAATGAGCAAATGTTTGAATAATTTAATACTTTTTTAATGTTAAAACAATAATATGTTTTATATTTTCCTTATTTCTTTTGAATTCCTTTTCTTTCTTCTCTATGATTTCGTTTCCCTTTTTTTACTAGGTTTTCTTTTCTTAGCCTATATAAAGGCTAACTATTGTATTATTTTAATTAATTCAAGATATCAAGAACTAGTTTTCTTAACATGGTATCAGAGCCAAAATTGGCTTAGAATCAATCTTGGTCTTTTGCCTTTTGGTCATATCTCCGGAATTCTGTTCTTGACGCTGCCAGAAGAGCACCTAGGGCCGCTTAGCACAGTCGTGCGTATACCTCACGCGCCGCCTATCACAGCTGCGCGCGTGAGACACGTGCCGCCACTGTCCGTCTGCCTTTTGATGCATCGCCGGTCCCCATAGCTTCAAAAAAACGCCGGCCAACCCTTCTGTGGTCCGCATATCTCCACACGCGCCGCCATTCGCCGCCACAAAGAAACCCCCAGGCCGGTTCTGTCGCACCTCAATCCGCTCGATCGCCGGCGAGTTAAGCGACACCCGCCACCACCATTCGACTCAGAATCGTCCGGCTATCCTCCTTGTGGTCTCCGATCTTTCATTATGGCCGCCTATCTCGATGGTCAAAGCTGAGTCAAAGCCGCCGTCGTCAACAGTTGCTCTAAGCCGATCACCGGCGTGTCTTAACCTCACCGCCGCCGTAGTCCGACTCAGAATCATCTGGCCATCCTTCTTATGGTCCTCCGATCTAGTGTTGCGGCCACCTATCCCATCGATCAAAGTTGGGTCAAACCCGCCGTTGTCAACTTTTGCTCTGGCCTATCAACCCGGCATGTTCCACCTCTCTGTCGTCACCATTTGATTCAGAAGTGCTCAGTGAGTCTTCTTGTGAGCCATATTTACTGTTTTTTCGACGACTGGTAGTGGTGGTCTTCAAACTATGGATAGATCTGATGTCTCTCATCTTATTCACATCCAACTGAATGGACGTAATTATGTTTTGTGGGCACAAGCAATATCTAGCTTTCTCAAAGGGCGTCGTCTTTGGCGGTATATTACTGGTCACATTACAGAACCTGTCAAGGCTGATGATGATACTGATGAAAAATTCCCTGACCGATTGGAAGAATGGGATAGCAAAAATCACCAAATTATTACATGGTTCCGCAATACTTCTATCCCTTCTATCCATCTACAGTTTTGGGAGATTTGAAACAGCAAAAACATTATGGGATTTTCTTGCTCATCAGTATACTGCCACTGATCTGGCACACCAATATCAGATTCTGTGTAAACTTCATCAAATGTGTCAGGAAACCGGACAATCTATCTCGAACTTTCATTCCCAGATGCAGTTTCTATGGGACCCAACTTTCACTTCAGATTCTCAGTGGACAACCTCTAAGGATGCAACCAAATTTGCCACTTATAGAGACCAGCAACGATTAATGATGTTTCTTATGGCCTTATAAGACACATTTGAACCTATTAGAGCTTCCTTTCTCCATCACAAACTTTTACCTACTCTTGATGAAGCTATTGATATGCTTGTCTCTGAAAAAACTCATCTTACTCCTCTTCCATCTCGCATTGATACTGCTCTAGCTACAACTTCAGTTTCTCAACCTACCTCTATAGTAAGTTGTAACTATTGTCATAAACTTGGTCATTGGGTTCTCAATTGTCCTGTCAGGAGATGCAAAGTTTGTCGCAAGGTTGGTCCTCAACATTTTGCACGAGATTGTCCAAATAAAGGAAGACACAAGCATCCTTCATCACTGTCTACTGCTGCTAACTAATGGTCCAATGATTGTCCTACCTCTCTATCCCTTACTACCACCGATATTGCATCACTTCTTCCACAACGTTTGCAAAAATCTGGTAATCCTCTCATTTTAGCTTCTGGTAATCCTCAAATTATAGCTTTTCTCAGTTCCCAAAGGTAAATCTTCCTGGTTTTTTGACTCTGCATGTTGTAATCATATGACTGCTAACTCTACTCTTTTCTCTTCCAAATCTCTTGTCCAACAGTTTCCTGCCATTCAAAACTGCGAATGGATCTACTATACATGTCATTCACTTAGGACAAATTACTTTGTCTAATCTCTCTTTACCTGACACTCTCCTGATTCCCCGTCTCACTCTCAATCTTTTATCTGTTGGTCAATTATGTAATCTTGGTCTTCATGTCCTTTTCACTGCTTCTGGTTGTCGTGTGCAGGATCCGAGGACGAGCCAGACGCTTGGGATAGGCCGTAAAGTTGGACTTTGTTTGAGCTCATCAGTCTTCATCTTCCATCCACACATTCATCTATTCCCTTGCCTGTTGCCTCTACAACTCCCGTCTCTTCCTTTAGCCTTTAGCACTCCCGACTAGGACATCTGCCAATTGGTCGTCTTCATTCACTAATTCTAGCGGTATTCTTGGTAGCGTATCTCATGATCAATAGATTGTGTCTCTTATCAGTTAGCTAAAAATACTGCTTTAACCTTTTAATAAGAGCAACTCGATATCTAAAGCTCCATTTGATCTCATCCATTTTGATATTTGGGGGGCCTTCCCCTAATGCTACTACGAGAGGTTCTAAGTATTTTGTTATTTTTATTGATGATTATTCCCGTTATACCTGGATATGTCTTATAAAGCACAGATCAGCGCTATCTAAAATCTATCATGATTTTGTTAAAATGATCAAAACACAATTTTCATGTCCCATTAAAATTTTTTGCACTGATAATGCTATGGAATATAAGGATTCTGAGTTTTAGACCTCTTGCAAATCAATGGAACCCTTTGTCATCGCTCTTGTCTAGGTACTTCTCACAAAATGGTCGAGCTGAAAAAAAAACATAGACATATCTTTAAAAAACTGTTCGTGCACTTCTCATTGCTGCCATCCTGTCCATAACGCTTTTGGGGAGAAACTGCTCTCACACTACTTACATTATCAATCGCCTTTCTTCTTGCCTAGTCATTAATATCATCTCCCTATGAGCGATTGTATGGGACTCCTTTAACTATAGTCTTCTTAAAGTATTTGGTTGTGCTTGCTTTGTTCTTCTCCAACCTCATGAGCATACCAAATTAGAACCTCGAGCTCACTTATGTTGTTTTCTAGGATATGGGATTGAACATAAAGGTTATCGATGTTAGGATCCTGTGTCTAATCGGCTTCGTATTTCTAGACATGTGGTCTTTTGGGAACACAAATTATTCTCCTCTATGTCTAAATTCAGTTCTGAATCTAACCTTACTCCATTCTTTACTCAAGAGTCTATAGAACTATTTCTTGATAACACTGATCCAAGTAATTCTGATGAGTCCTCAGCAGATATGTCCACTCTTTCCTTGTATGAGCCTCAATCCTATTCTGAGGCCAGTTCTAATCCTGTTTGGCAACAAGTAATGGTAGAAGAACTACAAGCTCTTGAAAAATCACATACATGGGACTTAGTTGATTTTCCCTCTCAAAAATCCGCTATTGGCTATAAATGGGTTTACAAAATCAAGACTAAAGCTGATGGCTCTATTGAACGGTATAAAGTCAGACTGGTTGCTAAGGGATTCAATCAGAGTATAAAGTTGACTATGAAGAGACCTTTGCCCCAGTTGCTCGTATGACATCTGTTCGGAGCCTTTTAGTAGTGGCAGCAATACGCCGATGGACATTATCTCAAATGGATGTCAAAAATGTCTTCCTTAATAGTGATCTCACTGAAGATGTTTATATGAAACCTCCTCCAGGATATGCTCATCCATCACACAAAGTCTGCAAACTACGTCGTGCCTTGTATGGTCTCAAGTAGGCTCCTCGAGCATGGTTTGCCAAATTTAGCACTATCATTCAGCAACTTGGTTTTCGTTCTAGCTCTTATGATACAACTCTCTTTATTTGCAACACAGATCACATTATATTCTTTTACTTTATGTCGATGATATGATCATTACAGGTGATGATATTGAATGGGATATCTGCACTAAAGACCTCACTTCAGAAACACTTTGAGATGAAAGATCTTGGTCAACTTAATTACTTCCTTGGTTTGGAGGTACTGTCTGACGCTGATGGCTATTATCTTTCTCAGGCAAAATATGCCTCAGATCTCCTTACTCAAGCTAGTTTAAACTGATAGTAAAGTCACATCTACTCTGTTAGAGCCAAATGCCAAACTTACAACCCCTTAACAGGGTTCCATTTAAGGATGCCACTCTTTATAGCCAGTTGGGTTGGTAGTTTGGTTTACCTTACGATTACTCAACCTAACATCTCTCATGTTATTCATATTGTAAGTCAGTACATGTCTGATCCTCGCTCTTCTTACTATGCCGCTATTCTTCACATCCTTCGTTACATCAAGGACACTCTATTTCATGGACTTCATTTCTCTGCTCATTCATCTCTAGAGTTAAGTGCCTTTTTCAGATGCAGACTGGGCTAGTTGATCCTACTGATCGGTACTCTACTACCATCGGTTTTTGTGTTTTCCTTAGAGATTCTCTTATTTCCTGGCGTTGTAAGAAGCAAATTGTTGTTGTGCCTTTTCCTTTGAATGAATTAGCTCTTAAAGCTTCTTCATTTTTCCAGACTATACAGTACTAAGATGTTTTTGGTTTAGAAGTTGGTAACTTGAGCCTTACTCTATTTCTCTTGACTGAGTTAGGCTCAATGGTTAAAAAAGCTCTATTTTTTGCTAGGCGCAACTTGCATGGTCAGTGATAGAAATAGGGTCTAACAGAGTGAGAAGCCCAAAAAATATGAGGCTTGAAGGTTATAGGTGTTTTGTAGATTTTTGTGTTTTTCCGTTAGACTAAATGTTGGTATCTCGGAAGTACATTACATTTCTCCTTTCAGACTTAACATCAATATGACAGAGGTACATTCTTTTGTTCCTTTTGCACCTGATGTTGGTACTAAGGCGGTATATTATTTTTTATCATTCTAGATATTATGCCAATACCATGGTGGCACATTATTTGGGTTCTTTTGGACATGATGTCAGTATAATGGTAGTACATAAGTTTTTTTCCTTTTAGACTAGATGTTGGTACCTTGGTAGCATATGATTTTTTGTCTTTTTTGGACAAGATACTGGTACCTCTTTGGTATATTTATTTTGGTGTCTTTCTAAACAAGATGTTGGTATCTCTTTGGAATATATTTTTTTGGTGTTCTTTTGGATAAGATGTTGATACCCTTTTAGAACATTATGAGTATTTTTTTTTGTATCTTGTGGACAAAATATTGGTATCTCATTGATATATATATATATATATATATATATATATATATATAAACAAGAGACCGGTACCTCTTTGGTACATATTTTTGTTTTTTATTTATAATTGTATAATTATTTTACATAATAGTATGTTAGTACTAGAAGACTAAAATTAGTTTTAAAAATTTTACTAGTTACTAGCATAAAAACAATTATGGTATATTATTTTTAACTAAATTATAAGAAAGATAAATATTTATTTAAAATATTTTTGAGAAATAGAGCAACTCTCGAGTCACCGACTTC
This sequence comes from Melia azedarach, assembly GCA_028052125.1. Taxonomy (NCBI): domain Eukaryota; kingdom Viridiplantae; phylum Streptophyta; class Magnoliopsida; order Sapindales; family Meliaceae; genus Melia; species Melia azedarach. Next base: position 10,020,594 of record CM051394.1, read on the forward strand.
TCAATCATAATTTCATTAAAATTAGAATTCTGAGAGACTTAATTGAAGGATGAGAAGGAAAACTGTATAAGCGAAGACAAAGCAAATTAATGGGGGCTTTTTCTGATTTTTTTTTTTCACATTCAAACAAATTTAGTAATTGATATTAGGTGACAAATTTGGTATCAACATATACTATTAAATAGAAATATAAAAATTTATCTAATTATCAATTTATTAACTCGTGACACTAAATTTATTTTACATATTATAATTTATTATTCTTATCTCATCTAAATTAGAATATATTATCAATTTCTTTCCCTATATATAAATGCAACTGGAGAAAAATATTTTGAATTACAAAAATTTCATTCTTGTAGTGAGTCAAGCTTATAATGGTTGTTTAAGATACAGTTGTTTAGTGCATATAATGATTTAGTGGTTGAAGAGATGAAACTAATAGATGATTGGATTGTGGTTGACGCATTAGAAATGAAGCCTTATCATAATAATACTACATGCATTAATAGCTTTGGTTGCTTTAAAGCAACCATTGGTATGACTAAAACTCTACAAACTAGATCAATGTTTACAACTATATATCTAACTTATTAGATACGTGGCATGCTTATACTCATAGTGGATCTATTTCACACATAAATCTTTATTTGTAAGATAACGCTTATTGATGTCAGTTGATGGAGTTGAAGAGTGCAATCCAATTTCTAATCTTTTATAATAAAAGGATTATTTTGTACTCCTATAGTTAAACTTTTCAAAAAACCTTTTGGCTTCTATCATCTAGTAAGTGATATTAGGGTTTAAGGTTTAGTATTTAAGTTCCTAAGGAGAACCTTCATTTGATCCATGTTTTCTAGTTCCTAATTAGATGCTTCTTTGAGAAAATTAAATTTCTTTCTGAATAAATGAGAATGTTGTAGTGCATTCATCTTTCAATAAATTCGATAAAGTGGATACGTTTCAATAATGGAGGAGTAATATTAAATTACAATCATCCTTAGATGCGACTTTTAGAATGATTAGTCTTGTAACCGCAACTTTTGGTTAAGTATTTATCTATCGTGCATCACTTGTCATTATGTATAAATCTGTATAATTTACACATTGCAATTCCTTTAAGGACTATGAATGAACTTTTGATTTGTTTTCCCTTTTGTTATGTTTTATTTAATGACAATACTTTAGTATAAATAAATAGTATAAGCTAAAAAGTTAGTGTAACACCCCAACTCCGGCATTACGAAAGTTGCGCCGAACTAGAGTATTACGAAAAGTTTAAACTTTCAAAATGTAATTATTCTTCTAATAAAGTTAATATTCTTAATCCACTTTAGAGCATCCTTAATTCTATAAAAAGATTTTGACAGAATTTTCTCTATAGTAATTGTATGCCAAAATATATAAACCTGCAAACTTTAAGATTTCATTCTAAATACTCCCTAATATTCAATACCAACTGCTTCATTTCATTATCTAAAAAAATATAACTAATTTTAGGGTTTTTAAAATTTAAATACAAACATAGAAAAGTACATCAAAGCCACACATTACAAATTCTTGCATCTATAATTACATATAATTTTCAAAGTGGTAAAACTCTTGTTCTGGAGTATCCTTATCTTCTACATACAATATCTCTAGCATTGCCTAGGAACCTGAAAAGCAGGGGTAGGCTAATGCCCAGTAGATATTTATAAATAAAGGTAGTTTTAAAAACTTTACAATAAACAAATTTGCATATATAAAACACCTTTCGATTTCGAACAGCAAGTTTAACGAAATCCAAAACAACATTTCAATTTCAGTATTCACAAAAATGACAAAAACATATTCATTCCATCATTTAAAATAATTTCCACTAATTTTTATTCTTGCGTACTTTACCGACATTATTCATAAGGACCACCACTCCAAAAACTAGCCAACGTACTTTACGGACATTATTCCGAGGAACCGTCGCCTCAATGTACTTTACAGGTATTATTTCGAGGGACCGTTGCCCCAAACATCGGTGCCACATCATAACAACAACATAGCCATCACATTT
>CM051394.1:10022743-10133854 GCA_028052125.1 Melia azedarach
AACTTTGATCGATGGGATAGGTGGCCGCAACACTAGATCGGAGACCATAAGAAGGATGGCCAGATGATTCTGAGTCGGACTACTGGCGGCGGTGAGGTAAGACACCGCCGGTGATCGGCTAGAGCAACTGTTGACGACGGCGGCTTTGACTCAGCTTTGACCATCGAGATAGGCGGCCATAATGAAAGATCGGAGACCACAAGGAGGATAGCCGGACGATTCTGAGTCGAATGGTGGTGGCGGTGTCGCTTAACTCGCCGGCGATCGAGCGGATTGAGGTGAGCGAGAACCGGCCTGGGGGTTTTCTTTGTGGCGGCGAATGGCGGCGCGTGTGGAGATATGCGGACCACAGAAGGGTTGGCCGGCGTTTTTGAAGCTAGGGACCGGCGATGCATCAAAGGCAGACGGACAGTGGCGGCACGTGTCTCACGCGCGCAGCGTGAGGCGGCGCGTGAGGTATACGCACGACTGTGCTAAGCGGCCCTAGGTGCTCTTCTGGCAGCGTCAAGAACAGAATTCCGGAGATATGACCAAAAGGAAAAAGACCAAGATTGATTCTAAGCCAATTTTGGCTCTGATACCATGTTAAGAAAACTAGTTCTTGATATCTTGAATTAATTAAAATAATACAATAGTTAGCCTTTATATGGCTAAGAAAAGAAAACCTAGTAAAAAAAGGGAAAGAAATCATAGAGAAGAAAAAAAGGAATTCAAAAGAAATAAGGAAAATATAAAACATATTATTGTTTTAACATTAAAAAAGTATTAAATTATTCAAACATTTGCTCATTCATATTTAAGTTAAAATTTTTAACTAATTATATCAAGATATTTTTAACAAATATTTAGATATAAGTTAAAAAAATAAATGACTTTTAAATATCTGAATAATTATATTTGAATTTCAGTCAGAAAAATAAATAGAACTTTCCTCAAAAGATTTTTCAAAACATCTTTTTTACTTATGAGTCCGTTCCCTAGAAAAATTATGCACATAGTAGCACTTGTTATTTCCCAAAACATTGATAGTTTATAATTTAAAGACTCAACTCATAAAACAACAGCATTGAAAATAGATGGAATCTTGAAGCTGTCTCGAGTGAATTAATTTTGTAAAGGTAATTAATTATTGTGGACTTATCTCCTAACCTCTTGCTAGACCGGTTTTTCGTGGACTTTGGCTTCAGTATACCTCCAAGATAAACTTAAAGGATAATGACGTAGGTCCAAGTATTCTTTCACAAAGGCCAGACCATATAGGAAAATTCCCTTAATTATTTTATATCCGATCCATTAAAAGATAAAAGTATGTGCAATCCTTAATTATTTACATATAGAATCTCACTAAATTCTTAATTATTGACAATTAAAACTCCACCAAATCCTTAATTATTTCCAATTAGAATCCCACTAAATCTATAATTATCTCTAATTAAAATTCCATTATGATTAAGATTCTAAATAACCTAAGAAATTACATATATAAGAAAAAGAAAGAAGAGAAAAAAAATGGTCAGTTTTCCCTTATACAACAACTTTATTAGTTAATATCATATGATGAAATTTGGTATCACCAACTAACTTTTTTTTTAAAAAAATAGATTATTTGACTTTTGTCTTTCTCTTTAAAATTATTTGAGAATTTACACTATTGCTTCGGATATGTTTCCTGTATATGCTATTGTCTTTCTTTTTTGGATTTCAAAGAATTTTCATTATTGCAAATTTTTCAATCTTCCATGTGCCATTCAAATAATTGAATCTGACGAGATATTGGTAAGGACGCGTTTGTTTGTGTGTAATTGAATCTGACGAGAAGTCGGTTTAGAATGGTTTCGATGACAAGTTGGTTGGATTTTTTCGGTGTTTTGAAAGGACGATCCGTTCAAATTGTTGTGACATGTCTCGCTTTTTTTTCTATCATCTGGACGAGGGATCGTGTGCGTATTGCGTCTCGGTTTACCTTTTAGACGACAGGCCATTTACTTGTAAGATATTGGTGAGGTAAGTCGTTTATGTATAATTTCCTTGGATGAGAGGTCGGTTTAGATTTAGAATATGAATGATGATGACAAGTCAGTTGTATTTTTCCGTGTTTAAAAATTAAAAACTACAAACCATTCAAAAAAATTAAAAACTACAAACCATTCAAATTGTGATGACGTATAGCTCAAGCGGACGACAAATTATATGCACGAGTCGTATGTTTAATTTAATAAGTAATGTTTATCTCAAAACGTATCCCAAAAATGTATCTTAAATTGTGATGATACACCACAAATTCTTTTATAATGTCGATGATTGAGTGCAAAAGTTAGTTCGTTCGGTTTAATGAGTAATGACATCTTAAAATATTTTATATTTGTAAGATAAGCTCTTGAGTATAATTTGAATAGTTTAACGTCTTAAATGCAAGTAAATAATAGTACGAGACAAGAATTTCGTAATTCTAGCTGCTCTTTACTCGTGGAATATTCCGGACTGTAATATTTGTTTTCATGTGCTGGGTTTTTAGGATCATGTTCAAATTTTCAATCTTCCATGTGCCATTCAAATAATTCAATAATTGTAACTTTTCTTTTATTGAGCCAACTCGAGAATCAAACCAAATATTCATATTTCTATATAACATTAAGCTTGAAAACCTAATCGAACTTCTACAACCGAAGGTTTAGTTCGAGTACGATTTTGTGCCCATCCCAACATCGTTGTTCACTAATTTGATGTTTGAGAGAGTTTGTGTTTACAATTTAAATTTTTAATGTGTAGAGTGTAGTATAAAGTTGAAATTGTAAAACATAAAAGATTAAAACGAAAATAAGGATACTTTTGTAAAGTCAATTTCTAGATTTTAGCCAAATAAGCTTTTAAAACTTTATCAAGACTTGTCTTTATTTTTCACTACAAAACAAGTGGTTCCCTACCCCATTTGTAGAGACACTAGAATTATATAAAAATTATATACATCAAAGTTATTCTCTTATCACCTCAGTACTTTAGAGTCCATTTGGCATTATTGTGAAAAGAGGTAAAAGTGATTTTGAATAACCAAAAGTCATTTTAGGTGTTTGATAAAAAAAATTCAAAATCACTTTTGTCAAAATAATACCCATCTTGCAACATATTTTGAGAAGTAGAAGAAGAGTTGTTTTTTAAAATCTCATTTTGGGAAAGCATTTTTATTTATAAGTATAATACCAAATATATCTATTTAAAATTACAAAACCTCAAAGTTAACCCTACAAAGTAATTTTTAAATTTGAACTTTAATTGAAATTTTTTTATTTTTACTTTTGATTTATATTTTTTTTATAAATTATTTTATATCATATTATATTATAATTCACCTGTCATTACTTTCATCAAAACCATAAATAAAAGTGACGTCGTTGCCTAGTTAAAGTATGATACCTAGATATATATTAAACACTTTAGTCATTTTAGTCATCATTATTTACTATGTACATTTTAGTCATTTATATTACTATAATATTTTTAGCAACAAATTTACCAAATACACAAAATTGCTATTGAAATTCAAAAGCACTTTAACAAATAAAAGGGATATTATCACTTTCTTCCCCTAAGGCATCCCATATTATCAATTATATGCTTGAGATTGAAAAATAGACAAAGTCCTCCCCTCCCAGACAACACTCTATTAGTGTGTTTAATGAACATAAGGACTAAAAGGTAAATATACATTAAAAAAATTTAAAATCAAATTTTGGGGATAAGGACGTAGGCTTCGTGTTTTGTGCACAACTTAGCTAAGAACAAAGTGAAACCTATTTTTTCTATTAGAAAAAATACCAATTTCATTCTTAATATATTTTGATATTATCAGTTACATTCCTATTATTTTAAAATTACACCTTTAGTTCTTACTGTTATAATACTAACCTTAGAAATTCAATTTTTGAGTAAAATGACCTTATTGTCCTTATATTGATAATGATAAACGTCAACTAATTTTTAAAAAATAAAATAAAATAAATATCAATTCTAAAAAACTCAAATAAATATTAACAATAAAATTATTTAATAAAAATTATTTAAATTAAAAAATTACTAAAACGAAAAAAATAAATTCATAATGTAATAAATTTATTTATTTTTATTTTTTAAATTTTTACAATAAAAATAAATATAAATATAGATAATGAAATATAAAATTTTTATTTCTTTTCATTTTTAAATTTTTTACAATAAGATTAAATAAAAATAAAAATAATAAAATCTAAAAACTTATTTCTTTTTAGTTTTTACAATAAAATTAAATAAAAATAAAATAATAAAATCTAAATAAGTTTATTTCTTTTCATTTTTTTTAATTTTACAATAAAATTAAACTAAAAGTAATATAATAAAATCTAAATTGTTTGTAAAAAATCGTTTATGAATAAGACATTTTATAAAACTTAATTATGAATATTTTTTGTAAATTTTTATAATCCCAAAAAATATTATTCAATAATTATTTGTTAAAATAAAAAATAAAAAAATAAAAAATAAAAATGAAAGCCAATTAGTGTTTTAATAAATAGAAATTTATTTTTTATATTTTTTTGTGTTAGTTTAAACCCAATGTAAATTTAGTTTAGTTAAGAGTAAATGTGTCAAATGATAAAATATACTAACATTTAACAGTTATATTATAATAATAGGGACTAAATAAGTAATTTTTAAACATTAGGAATGAAAGTGATATTTTTTTCTTTTCTATTTTTACATCACTTGTAGCTTTGATTTACGGGGAGCAAAAGAATGTAGATTATGTATTCAAAGACTAAATTAGAGTAATCATTTTCATGAAAGCAAACAAAACCCCCTTTTTTTTTCAATTAGAAGTTATATATACGTTCTATTAGTAGACTTTGAATAATCAAAGTCATCACTCTAATAATTCTGAAACTACATATATGACCAATTTGTACCATTCATATATTATCTACAGTTTTTTTTAAATGACAAAAAATTTAATGATCTTGTTTCTAAAAAAGAATTGATTTGTGCGTTTGGACTATATATATACTTTTTAGTCAATTTCAAGAAGATATATATATTTTCTCGAATTTTAAGGGTATGTCAAATTTTCATTTGATAGCAACCCAGTCGAAAAGTTGAAGTATCAAAAATCAAAATTTTTCTTTACAAGAAAATAACACACACTCGAAGGTAGCTTATCTCTAAGCCTTGGTCTTAAATTGCCAAGTCTCATTCGTTTTTTTTTTCCACATTTGTCTTATTAAAATAATTTTCTACAATGCACTTTCTGGGATAGAATTTTAAATATGTAGTAACATCACTTGTAGCTTTGATTTACGGGGAGCAAAAGAATGTAGGTTAAAAATGTGTCAAGTCCATCTATCATAGCAGAGAGCAAAGATGCCAGAGGTAGATTGATGGGAAGCAAGCATGAGATTGTAACACCTAAAGGGAAATTATAGGAAAGAAACACTTGCAAAAATACATATAACTTTTCTCTTTTGTGTTTTATTTACTCCTAAACATAAACCCTTTTTGAAAATAATATACTGAAAGAACTTTTACCTATCAAAGACATAAATTAACAAGTCTATTTCTGCAAAACAAGAATAATTTATTCTCTTCAATGGAAAGTTTCATCTCCTAAATCCGTTCAAGATCATACCTTCTTCCACCAACAATACCATCTTGTGATTCTTTTCCTTTCATTAATGACTCAAGATCCCAATTAGTTGCTGCTCCTACTTGTCTTCTTGTTTAATGCATTAATAATGGTGTTGACTATAAAAAGAAAATTTTGTTTTTAGACTGATTTTGTGTCTCATCCATGTGCAGTTTGCTTGGTAAATCTAATTTTAGTTATAGGTTTGGCAAATTGTTTCATAATGTAGATAGAGAGAGATCAAGAGAGGGAGAAGAACGGAGGCGATGAATTTTTGTAGAAGGTGGAGAAAGAGAGAAAGAGTGTGGCGGGTTATTTCAAAAGAGGGTGAGAGGGAGAAAAGGGAGTGAATTTTTGCACCGGGTAGTAGAACAAATTTTTGCAGAATAGGAGGAGAAGGAGAAGGGGTTCGTGGATTTTGGCACAAAGGGGAAAGAGGGAAGAAGGGGGGCAGTGGAGTTAAGGGGGAAGGGGAGGGGGAGGCACAGGCATATTAGGGTTATGTGTGCTACAGTGCAAAAAAATTATAATCATTGGAATTTTTTTCCCATATGACTATATAATGTTTAGTTAATGAAATCATGATATAGTATATACCCTTGAAGGATCAGACTCAAACTAATAAAAAATTGTTTTTTTGTTGTTAACAATTGGAAACTAATAATATTTCATGGTCTAAACAAAATTGCTTCCAGGTTCCAATGCAATGTTTTTGGTTTATATAACGGTGGTCAAAATAAGGAAAATCTTTAAAATATGCATGAACCAAGTAGTCTAAGCACTTTTCTCATCAAAATGATAAAGGCGTTTTTTTCTACAGGGTACTATTTTGACAAAAAGTTATTGAATAAAAATCATTTTCTACCAAAATAGGCTATTGACCCTGAAAAGTTTATAGCTTGATGCAACAAATTAACATTTCCATCAAATTTCAAGCACATACTATTTGTACCATATGGGCTAATTACTTTTCAAAACTCTCAGAGCATATATTGGAAGACACGAGAAGAAAAATATGGATCATAAATTCCCATCAAGCAAATATCGCCATATCTTAACTTTTGAAATAAGATCAACCGAGAATACACAACATTGAAAGGAAAAAGATACAAAAAAAAAAAAAAGAAATGAAATGAACATTGACAATATTCTTATGAGAAAAAATATAATATATCTATGATAAATAAATCAATAAAATTTGATTTTTATAATAAAAATTCGATAGTTTTGTACACTTGACAAGAGTAATAAGAGAGTAAAAAAATTTAGTCGACAAAAGAAATAGAAATCGTATTTAAAAAAATTTACTCCACAAAGAAACAGTAATTGTGTTTTTCACAGCTAAAATAGTTAATTTTTGAACTGATTTTTGTTATATCAAAAGCATCTCTACTTCTCATAAAAAAAAATTAATCAAAAAGTTTATGTGAAGTCCATGTAACTCCATTGGTATTAGAGACTAGAAAAGAACATAGATCTATATAAGAATACCCATGGAGAAAAACCGACTTTCAATAAAATAATAGAAATGAAACAAATTGAAAGAAATTCTACAACTGAAACACGGGTTATAGGAAATTAAAGGAGAAGGTAAATTGACAAGTCCATGACACCAAAATTGATGCCCAAGCTTAGATATCCAAGCTTTCCTCAGGTTGATTTACATTGGAAGTTGATCATGTATGCATAAGAAGAGCTTGAAATATTAACATATACCTCTTACCCAACGCTATTTCCAGAAGTATGTGTAGTTAAAGAAGTTGGTTTCCTTCGATTTAGTAAGCTTTTGGTGGGAAAAAAAAGAAAAGATAAAAAAAGAAATATGGGTATGAACAAGACCCATTTATACATAAGGTAACGATCCAGCGTAATGGCGTGCAATCTTCCCTCCAATACTTGATTCTAGTTGCCATTATCACTATTTGAAGCTAGATCTTAGGATTTGTGTAGGTATGTATCAGAAAATTTGCCAAAAATATTATTTTGAGATATGAATTTTCTTTATTTTTGGCGTATGGAGTTGGGTATAAGCTCTGAAAATTTTCAGACAATGAAGTAGCCGACATATCTAATTACTTTTACGTTTTTGTCCCTAAATGTCACAATCAATTAACGATTGACTAACATTACAAGGGAGGCATGTGATACAATCAAGATTTTTTTTCTCTAAGTGATACAAACCTAAACCTTAAGGGATGTATATGATAATACCCCTTATAAATTATATAATTTTTGCAACCATTAAATATATATATTTATTGATTGTAAGAGGAAATTGAAAATAAATCATTGTTGAATTAGTATATCCAAAATACATTGATCCATAAATTGTAAAAATTTATTGCATGAAGTAATAATATTTTTATCCCTAAATTTTAACGAAATAATAAATTATGACACATTTTTATAAATTTTAACATTTTTATTTTCGCTGTTATGTCCATTCATAAAATAGTGTCAAAGTATAATTTTATCCCTATTAATTAAAATTTTAAATTAAATTTTGATATTTTTAAAATTAAATTCGACAATTTTTAAAAGTCCTACAAATATAATAAAATAATAATATCACTTTTTTTATTTTTTCCACAACCCACGAAACCCCCCCAAACCTCTTCATTGCCGGTCACCATCATCACCACCACCTTCCTCTTTCCTCCCAACTTTACTCAAATTCTCCATGCTTAAAATCCTCTTCCACTGTCAATCATCACCATCACCACCACCTCCACCTCATCAGATCCTCCTCCTCCTCTACCACTACTACCATCATCATTAGTTCATGATCCAATCTTCTTCATCTCCCACAAATCCTCCAAACCCACAACTTCACTTCCGTCGATTACTACTACCACCACCACCACCATCTTCAAATCCTCATTTACCATGGGTTACCACCATCATCACAACCATTATCATCATTAGATCATATGATCCAATCCTCTTTTTTTTCTGACAAATCTTCTAAACTCACAACTACTCCAAACCAACGAATCCTAAAAAAAAATTAAAAAAGATTAAACCAAAGGGAGGAAGGTTGAGAGAAATAAGGAAGGAAGGAAGGAAAATACGGCGGCTAAAATGTGTGTTGATTCAATTTGTATTGTTTTGGGGTTTTGTTAATAGAAAGTCAAATTTACCCTTTGTGTTGCTAATAGGTACTAACGTTTATAATGTCAGGGATGAAAATATGAAAATTTATCAAAATGTCTCCTGATTTATTGTTTCGCTAAAGTTCAGGGATGAAATTGTTATTGTCTATTTTTTGGGATTTAATAAAAAATAACCAACTTTTACCCTTCAAATTAAAAAATAATCGCCATTCTAATTTTTAATGAAAAATTACCACTCTCACAATTTTTAGATCAAATTATCCTTATTTATCTACGAACAAAATTGCACCACACCCTTTAATTATCTCATTTGTTCAACTCTCAAGTAAAGTGTGCATTTATCATTTATCATTCTGTCGTTTTTTAAGAGTAAATGTTCGTCATTTAAGGGAAGTTGGTTAAGGCTTTAAATTTGAATTCTAAAAAAAAAATGCAGAATTTTGTGTTGTCGGAAGACGAATTTCTTGTGCAGGAAGACAGAAGCAATTGTGAGTGCAGGACGTTGTACTCACGAGTTAGGTAGCATACTGCACTCACGAGCGGGGCGGATTTTGTCCCTTTTATGAGTGTTGCTCGTGAGTGCAAGACCGCTGTACTTATGAGCAAACCTTGCTCGTAAGTGCTGCGATCCTGCACTCACGAGCAAGCCTCGCTCGTGAGTGCCGCGATCCTGCACTCATGGCGAGGCAAAATTTACCCCGACATTTGATGGAACTTACTGCCCTGCTCGTGAGTGTAATACGCTGCCTAACTCGAGAGTACATTTATGAGCAAGGAATAATTTCTTCCTTGCTAGTGAATGCAGTCACGAGCAAGGAAGAATTTTCTTGCTCGTGAGTGCACTCTTGAGTTAGACAGCTTCAATTTTCAAATCGTCTTCAACTTCTGTATTTCACCATTTTTATTATATTTATCTCAATATCACTAAATTTATCATATCGTATTTTAAATAAAATAACATAAATTTTTTTTTAAATAAATAAATTAATGGATATTTTTTATTGGGTGTTTGAGTTTTTATTTTCTTTTTAGAGAAAAATTGTTGGACGAACTGGCAAAGAGGAAAAATAAAAAACTTCCAAGACAAAAAAACTGAACGATTTAAAGAAATATTAAGAGGGGTAATTTGGTCCAAAATTTGTGAGAGTGGTCATTTTTTATTGAAAATTAATAAGGTGATTATTTTTGTATTTGGAGAGCAAAAGTTGGTCATTTTCGGTTAAATCCTTTATTTTTGTATGCACCACAAGTAACCTATGACTATATTCATAAATCCAATAAGTTGTATAATACTAAAAATGTATTTCCAAGTTCATTTTAAAAACTATTATGAGGTGTTTTTAAAAAATTGTAAGATACATCTTGGGATTGTTGTGGTAGAGTGCCAACTATTGAAAAGTTTTAAAGTTTGTTAGGAGTCAGTTATGTACTGAATGATTTCAATAGATGATACAATGTTATATTATTACATCTTTAATTAAGTATTGCAATATTATTATAATAAGATAGAACCAAAGATAAAGAAGTCATCTAAAAGTATCTCTATCGTTTAATTAATTTTTTTAATTTGAAAAATTAATTTGTAGGAATATTATCCAATTCTCTTTAAAATTTGAGATTGTATCACTTAAATAAAAAGAATGAATGATGTATCGTATATCTCATTTTAATAGTAAGTTAACTAACATCAAATTATAAATTTATTCAAATGCCCTCAATCACCTATTTTTTATTATAAAATAATTTGCCACCAAGTTTTTTGAATGAAAGGTAACGTAACACGATTGTTTCAGTTCTATTTTCTTTGGTAATTAATTCAAAGTTCACAAGGTGATAAATAACTATTATACCTTTATAATTGTAATTATTTCATACGGGGTGGCTGCCGCAATAAGGGTGGCTGAAAATCTAAATGACAATTTTGAGAACGAAGAATTTACATATAACATTTATGCATAAGAATTGAAAATTACTAATGATCAATGACATAAGAATAACAAATCTTTCAAAGAAAAACTAATTTCTACGTCCTCTCTTCCTTTTAAAAGATTTCAATTGCAACCGAAAAGTCTTTGCAAGCCATTCTTGTTTCCTTATGCTAAAGATGTGCCCAAGAATGACTCATATTATTGTGCCACTCGCATATCCGTTCAAAACTATCTTCCAACCAAATGCAAACGGAGATTCAAAGTGCAGATCTTCTTCTTGTGAAGTCTCTGATTTATTGCATTTTCTCAACAGAGGTTCTCCGCACAAACCATAATTGCCATCAAATGAACTAAGATTAAATGTTGTGAATTGTGTTCCTCGAGGTATTTGTCCTCTAAGATGGTTAAGTGACACATTAAAGACCGCAATTGCTGTAAGATTTCCCAGTTGAGGAATTTCTCCCGAGAGCTTGTTATTAGAAAGCTCCAATGATTCTAGCAATATGAGGTTATTCAAAGATGGTGGAATGTGACCTTCGAGATTGTTGTTGGAAAGATTGAGAATTCAAAGCCCTTTTAAATTTCCAATTGATGCTGGAATCTCTCCAACAAATTTGTTGTTAGAGAAAGTAACTGCAGTGACCAAATTTGAGAGCTTTTGATACTCCAACTGTGTGCCTTTGTTACTCAATGTTAGTGAGTAGTCAAAGGAGCCATAAATGGTGCTCAAAGTATAAGAATCTGGCAAAAGTTTATCTTGCAAATATACCAACTTACTTGCATTGGTATTTTTCATGGCCTTCCAACTTCTGAAGTATTTGGACGGAAGATTACCTATAAATCTATTATGCGAGAGGTCAATGATGTGGAGTTTAGAAAACTCAAAACCTGTTTTAGGTTCCTTAATTATTCCATAAAATTTGTTGAATTTCAAAATCAGAACTTCTAACTCCGGAAGAGTTCCAAGCCAAGAAGGAAAATTATCAGCGATTTGGTTATTTCCAAGATTAAGAAATTTTAGCTTTAAACAATTGCCCAAGGATTGAGGTGTTCTCCCTTGCAATGAATTGTTACTTAAATCAATCGTTGCGAGATTTGTTTGGTGGATGAAGTTTTCAGTCACAACTCATGACTGAAACTGCCCAAACATTTTGGAAGCTTGCCAGTTAAGTTATTGCAAGATGAGTCAAGAGCATGAAGTCGATACAAATTGCATATCCAGGGTGGAATTTCTCCTATCAGATGATTGTTTGAAACTAAATAGGAATGGGTAGACATTGGTGGAATTGGGCGTGGTCCTTGTAGATTATTAAACCTAAGGTCTAAATTTGCTAAATTTGTCCATGGAAGAACAGAAAGATTATGCTCGACGCTTGTCAACAGATTGGAAGAAAGGTTCAAATATTCTAAGCGACTTGTACTTACATTTAAGAACCATCCAGGTATTTGACCAGCAATCTTGTTGAAGGAAATATCCAGACACCTTAATTGATCTTGGTTGTGCAAGAAATGTGGAAACTCGCTAAGGTTACATGAACTGGATCCTATAACAATGAATCTCTGCAAAGTGGTATTGACAGTAGTTCTGGTGAGTAATGAAACTTGTTTGACGAGAGAAGCAATATTTCTAAATTTTTCATGTTAGCAAGAAACAAATTCAGATCTACTGTGCCATTTAAATTATTTGAGGAAAGATCGAGCCATTGAAGATTCTTGAGCTCAAAGATAGAACTAGGAATAGAACCTTCCAATTGATTTGAGGCAAGACGTAGACATCGCAAATGGGTTAGGTTACTGATTTCCACTGGGATATGGCCGGTCAGTTGATTAGAATCTAAGTTGAGATTTGATAGCTTGTTCAGGTTCGTCAACCAAGAAGGTATTGGACCAGTTAATTGGTTATGCATCAAATATAATGCAGTGGGTTGAGTTAGATTCATAAGCGCAGAGGGGATTTCCCCTATTATGTTGTTGTGCGAAAGGTCCAAATGAGTCAGTTTTTTAAGATTACAGATCCAAGACAAAGGTTTAGAATTTAGGCCAAAAAAACTGTTGTTAGAAATTGCCAAGTAATTGAGCTCGGTAAGATTACTAAGTGAAGGCGGGATCTTTCCTGAAAAGGTAGAGGAGCTAACATCCAAGTAAGATTAGGATCTTAGATTTGCTATAGAAGCTGGCCACTCACCCTCAAAGCTGTTAAAAGAAATGTCCAGATGGAGGAGCTTGGTGAGGTTACCAATCGAAGAGGATAATGATCCTGAAAAGTAGCAGTTAAATTAGTATAATTTTCATTCGATATTTAATTATAAATATCACAATAAAGTAAGATTAATTAACAGAAAAATTCAATGGGAATCACCTTGCAAGCCGCATTCTCCCAAAGATAAAAATGCCAAGGAAGATAAATTTGTCAAGGAGGCTGGTATGGAAGAGGAAATCTTTGCCACACTAAGATCAAGTACCTTCAGGTTGAGTAGCTTCTCAACAAGATTTGTTAGACTTGGGTTTTGTAGCTCCAAAAAATTTAGTGATACATCAAGGAAAACTAACTGGGAGAGCTCTAGTAGCTCTGATGGTATTTGACCCGAAAAGGCGGAAAAAGAGAGGTTTAGATATGATAATCTGCTAAGATTAATAATCCCATATGGGATACTGGATGAATTGAAATCGTTATCAGCAAGGCTAAGCCGTTGAAGATGAACCAAGTGGAACAGACTGCTGCTAGAGTTGATGGAACCATAGAGAAAACTGCTACTGAGATCAAGTTTGATAACATGACCGGTGTCTTCATCGCATTTGATGCCATCCCACAAACAACAGTTACTATTTTGTTCATCCGAATTCCACGATGCAACTTTTGGGTAAGCAGACGGATCTATAGAAACAGACTGATTAATGATAAGGCTTTGCTTAAATTGCAATAAAGCATAAAGCTCATTATCTGAGCAGCTAATCACAAGATGAATTAATGAGAGTAAAATAGGCAATACTTGGATGAAGAAACACAAAGCAAATCTCATCATGTTTGGAGGATTTATACTTCTGCTCAGGGCCGGTGAATTAGGATGGTTTTATATATAGGCGAAAATCTGGCTAAAAGTCATCCTTAATAAATTAAAGAAAACAAACCCCATGAAGATCACAGGTTTTGGGAAAATATATTATAATATTATATCGTAGCAGGATTATTAGACTCGACTCTCACCCTTCATACTTGTAAAACTTATTTAACTAAAAATTAAAAAGCATGTATGCAAAAGACTTGTTAAATTATATAAAGTAGACAGCGCTAATGTTATAATCAATTACTTTATGAAAAGAAAATACGATACAGAATTCAAAGTACTCTTAAAATAATCTTTGCGGCAATAAAGTTGATGATCAAGTGGGTAGTGTTCATGGTTTCAACTTTTCTTTTTTAACGCGTAAAACCTTTTGTTTCTTCTAATTTGATTACGGATAGTTACTTTTTTTTTTTCATTTGTAACGTGAATTGCGGGTTTTTTTTTTATAAGAAAAAAAATAAAGACTAGTCAAGAGCTTTAATCATTTTCTCATTGGGTCTTTAATCAGGGGTGGCTCTAAAACAAAAGCTCAGGCCATAGGCAAATCTTCAGCATTGGAGCTTTCTCAAACTTATTTCGACAAAATATGTATTTTGTTTAAAAAAGTATAAATGCCAAATTATGCCTTGTGTGCAAAACTAACATAGACGTTAGTAGTAACACATACTCTTCCATGACAATTTAGCAGCGTGCTATGAGGATTTATCAAATGAGATGTTAGTTTATCAATAAAGCACATGAAAATTAAGATTAAATGAAGCTTGATGAGGCAATAATTGATACCTTCCTTTGCACTGAGCCTGAAAGAGTAGATGGCAATGGTCATGTCCTTATCCAGTGCAGTTTCTTAACCTACATAAAATTATAGATTAGGAGAAAATATTCATAAAAATAATTGAATAACATTTTCTTGATACCATATTTTAAGAAATATATTTTTCTAAATAAAAATTAAATTTTTATTCTAATAAACATTGTATATAATTTATTAAATATAAATTTATTTGAATAAATTGAAATCAATAAAAATAAATTAAATTGTATATCTAATCTTAATAATTACCTTCAATGTTCTTGTATTACAAATTGAGAATGTGGACTCAAGGACTGCAAATATCGTGGAGAATCCAATGCTCCAAAAACTCAACGCTTTCTTTGCAAAATTTATTCTAGAAAAATGAGTTAGGACCTAAGATTAAGTAAGGAAATGAAAACAAATAACAAGCGCATATTACTTACACTAGACCAGATAATTTATATAGAGAAAATTTATAACCTAAACTTATCAAGTAACCTCGTTGTGGCTTGGCCCTTAACTTCAAAAGATTAACATTTTTTTCCTTTATGTGTAAATATTTTTAAAATTTAGCATCTTTATCTTTATTGTTTGACCATTTTGACTAATCTCAAATTTCAATTCTACTATGTCTTCACAAAAAGATGAATGTCCATGTAAAGGACGTAAAGTGCTCCTTTTTTCAAGATAACAAGTATATAGAAAATTTGTTACATAAACATAAAAAATAAATACCTAATATCACTAATGCGAACGAGATTTTTTATCATATTAAGAGATCTTACAGCTGAACAAACTAATATGCACACAAAGATGATATAGTTTCTATCCAACAATATTGAATATATATAGAGCTACAATGGAAAGCTACTTAAAGATATGTTCGACAACAAAATAAAATTAATTACATATAACTCTCTCGTTTCCTTTTTCTTTAAATTTCGTAATCCACAACAAGAAAAAATGAGGAAGGTAAGGAAAATAAAGAGAACAAGAAAATAAATATAAAATTGATGTGTTTGTATAAAATTTTAGTGAGTTAAAATGGAAAAAATATCCATGGAAACGAGGGCCTTGGCACTTAGTTTGTATGATCTAGGGATTAAACCTAAAATCATGTCCATTTCTTTTAAAAGGCCAAGGTTAAGGATGGAAAATCAATTCTCATTTATTTTTCAAGCAGGGTACGGAAATAAAATTAGACTTCTTGCTTGGTTTATTCTCGTGATGATTGATTTTTTATCTTTTAGGGTAATTCATAGGTGAATCTTTATATTTATTAAAATAACACAAAATTATATATAATGAGTGTTATTGTCATTAACTTTGAAATAAATTTAATAAAAAAGAATTACGAGTTCGTGCTTAATTCTTTGACTTTTGTTTCTCTCTAGGTTTTAATCATTGAGAATGCTCTCTCTAAGTATATAGACAATAATCAAGTGTCATGAGAATCTAACAAAGTGTCACAAAAATAAAAAAAATCCTTTACAAGGTTCGTGTACAGAGAATGAGTTACATTAACTCTTTATTGGTCTCAAGAGACAATAAAGACTATGTTTGTGAGAAGATAGTTATCAATTAAACGGGGTATATTTGTCCAATTATTTCAAAGGGGATGAGAAGATTTTTTAAGGGTAAAAAAATCATTCCCACCCATATTATAGTAGGATTTGAAGCTAGATTTTTTTTTTCATGTTAAGATACCTTACAAGTTAAATTAAGTAATATGTATATTGTTCCATCTAATATAGATAAGTTTATATATCGGACATAGAAAATTTGATAATGGTCTAGACATGGACATAGTATTTTGAATAGTATTGTGAGCACCTTTTTCAAAAATATTCTATGCAACTCAAATTGGTTATCATGAAATTGCGTGACTTGGCTTGACTACAAATTGGTTCTCACTATTGACATTAACTTAACCTAAATTATTTACAAGCTAATGAGTTGGCTTGAATATAGATAATTATACAAAATATTCTGTGTACCTAGAATCAATTATCAGGAAATTTGTTATTGAATATTTTTTATTATCATATTTATTATTCTTATTTAATTTCTTTACTCATAGTTTTTTAAGGTTTATTTGTTTATTTTTTGTAAAAAGGCAAAATTAGTTAACTTTTTAGTTATAAATAACTAAGTCCTAGAGATGACAAAAAAGTCAGAGCTCAAACAAAGCTTAAAATTTAGGACGCGGCTGGAATACATCTCCGGTCGGGCTTGAACTTTCAGTTTTAAAACTTGGTCTAGGTCGGGTTCGAAGCTTGGTCAAACCTGGGTCAACCCAGCTAGTCAAATAATGAAATTTTAGACCAAGTCTAGGCTAGTTCTAGTCAAGGCACAACCCCAAAAGTATAGAATCTAACTCACATTTTAATAAATTTATCAAAATCTAAGCTGGACTTTTTATGAGCTCGCCCCAAACTTGGAATTTTGCCAATCCTATTCCAAGCTTATCAACCCAAATGTAAAATGCGAACTTGAACCAAGGTGAGGCTTTCATAGAATCTTGGACCAGACCAAGCTAGGTATAAATGAAATTTATCTAGTTCCAAGCCAAATTTTCATAATCCCAACCCGAACCAACGTGTTTGCCAAGCTACTAAGCCTAAGATGAACTTTTGATTTGTTTTCCCTTTTTTATGTTTTATTTAAGGAGAATATTCTAGTACAAATTAATAAAAGTTAACTAGATAATACCTATCAATCCAAAAGTTGCTGTTACAAAATTAATCATTCTAAAAGCCACATCTAAGAATCGTTGTAATTTAATATTACTCCCCCATTATTGGAACATATCCACTTGGATAGTATTTTATCAAATTTATTGCAAGATGAATGCACTACAACATTCTCATTTATCTAGAAAGTTTAATTTTTCTCAAAGACGCATCTAATTAGGAACTAGAAAACATGGATCAAATGAAGGTTCTCCTTACGAACTTAAATACTAAACCTTAAACACTAATATCACTTACTAGAGGATAGATGCCAAATTTGTTTTTCCAAAAGTCTTAACTAATAAGGTGCAAAATAATCCTTTTATTATAAAATATTAGAAATTGGATTGCACTTTTGAACTCTATCAATTGACATCCATAAGCATTATCTTGCAAATAAATATATGTCATATAGATCCAATTTGAGCATAAGCATACCACGCATCTAATAAGTTAGATATAAAGTTGTACACATTGATCTAGTTTGTAGAGTTTTTTTTACCCATACCAGTGGTTGCTTTAAAGCAACCATACCTAATGCATGTAGTAGTATTATGATATGGCCATCATTTCTAATGCGTTAGCCACAATACAATCATATATTATATTCATCTGCTCAACAACAAAATCATTATATGCACCAAAATAATCGTATATTAAAGCACCATCATAAGCTTGGCTTAGTACACGAATAATAATTTTTGTAATTCAAAATATTTTTCTCCAGTTGCATTTATATACAGGGAATGAAATTAATAATATATTCTAATTTTATGTATTAAATTGTAACTAATTGATTAGATAATAATAAAATGTAATGAGATGTTAAAAATAAGAATTTTTTTTTTGCACCATCCTTTTTCTATGAAATACAATCATTTCTCAAACATAAAATGGTAGTGGATAAAAAAAAAAAATGAGGTAATACTTCAAAAGTGGGTAGGTTATGGCAAAAAGGCTAACAAATGAAAAGTTTTTTATTTAATGGCTCAAAGGACTTATTAAGGAAAACCATTTTAAAATATAGGCTTTAAAGGCTCAAACGGATCAAAAAATGTCTTCTATTACTTTTTAAGAAATATGATAGCTATCTATATCAACTAGCTCAATGGGCTTTACAATATAGCAACATGTGCAAATTTTTTTTTAGTATTAGTTGAAAGTTTAAATGTAGAGATCATTAAAAAAAAATGCATGAATTATAGGCCAAAGGAATACTCTCCAAAGAAAAAGAAAATAACCTCAAAACTCACTTGGAACAAAATTAAATGGCATGTAATTCCTCTAATAATTAGATTCATTTCACTCATCAAACTTTTGTTTCCTCATTAGTACTAACCTTAACATGCAATTCAAGAAAACATGATATGTTATTTAACTAAACAAAGGATAATTGCCAACAATAAAACTTGAAAATCCTGATTTTTTTTCCTTAAAGAAGACACTTCACCCCCTAACTAAAATGAAACATTGTCCTCAATATTAAAAATATATGATATGAGAAACACATAGAGAACATAATAAGAATAAAAAAAGATTGTAGATGTCACCTGAAAATTTGAAGAGCTTGTACTCTTAATGTTGTAATAATTTCTTTTTAGAAAAGAAAAAAGAAAAGAGAAAAGGAAAAATATTACCAAACGTAAGTGGGTTGCCTCCCACCAAGTGCTTTATTTAATGTCTTAGCAAGACATTGACCCTTCTTGTCAAGGATTGAACAACTCAACGTATTCCACCTCATTTTTTTTATAAACTTCTTCCAAGTATAGCTTCACATGATACCCATTTAATTTGAATGTCACTTAAGTCTTTGGATTTAATAACTCTACTGTTCTATGAGAAAAAACTCATATTGTTGGGAATGGTCCACACACCATTTTGACCTCAACTTTCCTAAAAACAGTTTAAGATGAGAATTAAATAAAAGAACTTTCATTCTAGGATGAAGAGACTTAGGAATAAAAATATTGTGAATTAGGAAATACCCTCAATAAACTTTAAAATTTTCACCTAAATTTAATGAAAATTTTATCATTCCTAACATACCCCCAACTAACTTTGAAAATTTTAATCCTTATCCCATTTTGTTATATTTCTCTTTTAATTGATTATCTTATTTTTTTAAATTATTAAATTTACAATTATTTTTATAACAAATTTATTTACTTGATTTTTTTAATAGTATTCATGGCATAAATAGTAATTATTTTTAGAGATCTTTATAAAATAAAAATATTATTATTACTAAATAATTATTTTATTTTTAGTATATCTATTATTATTAAAAATGATAAATTTAAAAATATGACTAATACATGAATATTTATTACGTCTCTATTAAATTTTATATATTACCTATTTAAAAAATATGGAATGTCAATTTATATTTATAATTTGTATTTTTATTTTTCAAAATATTTGTTTTTATTAAAAAAATATTAATTCATTGATGTTAATTTTTTATATTATTTAATTTTAAAAAATATTATCAATTTTTATATATTATATAATTTTAAAAAATATATATAATATCTATTTTAGTAAAGAAATAATGACAGAAACCTCCCTGAGGTTTAGCCCAAAAGACAAATACCCCATGACATTTGAGAAAGGACAAATGCCTTAATAGGCATATACCCTCCTTGATTTTATTTTTGTTGACCTGTTAGTTTATTATCATTTGTATCCCTAAACGTTTATAAAATAGTAATATAATATATCTTTTATTTAATTATAATACTTTAGTCTATATTTTAATATTTTTTATAATATAATTTTTTAACTTTTAACAATTTAGTCCATATTTAATATTTTTCACAATATATTCAAGATTAAATAAATTTTTTAATTTATTATTTTAGAAAATAAAATATTATTAAAAATATTTAAACAATGAGTTAGATTAAACTCATCCTAAAATATTATAATCTTTTTTTTACCAATAAATTTGATATTTAATTGTTAAAAAAAAATTGAAACATATTTTAACATGTCATTCTTATATAAGATTTTTTATTTAAAAGATTATATTAAATTTATCATATTTTCTTAAGAAAAATTTTAAAAATATAAATAAAAGTTTAAAAAAGAAAAAAATTTAATGTCATTTGTCAATAGAATTAGTAATTAGATATATTTTATATTCTTATTAATCAAAATAATTTAATTTTAATTAAAAGTAAAAAAGAAAATTTTGATTATTTTTATCTATAATATATAAATATATTATAACATGTATTTATTGTTTATATTTTTTATTTATATTTGCATATATTTTAAAAAATATAATGAATCTAAAATATCTTTTTAGATAAATATATTACATATAAAAATAAAAAGTTAAAAAAATATTTCAATTAAATTTTTTTAATAATTAAATATCAAATTATTATTATAAAAGTAAAAGAGGAAGGTTAAAAATATCTTCGCATGAGTGTGATTTAAGTTATTATTTAAAAATTTTCAATAATCGTATTTTTTGATTTTATTATTAAAATATTAAATATTTTAGCATGAATTTAATCTAACTCATTGTTTAAATTTTTTTAATAATATTTTATTTTCTAAAATAATAAATTAAAAAGTTTATTTAATCTTGAATATATTGAGAAAAATGTTAAATATGGACTAAATTGTTAAATTTAAAATTTTATATTTTAAAAAATATTAAAATATATACTAAATTATTATAATTAAATAAAAGATATATTATATTACTATTTTATAAAAGTTTAGGAATATAAATAATAATAAACTAATTGGTTAAACTAACAGAACAAAGTCAATGGGGATATATACCTATTAGGCCAAACGTCAGGGTGGGCATTTGTCATTATCCTTTTAGTAAATTTTTAATATTAAAGTACTTTTTTAATTACAAATCCAAACTCTTAATTTACTACTAAAAGTATAATATATGTATTTTTGATAACTCTTAACAAACAATAACTTCTTTTCTAAAAATTACTTTAAAAAATGGTAAAAAGTAAAAGCAATAAGTATATTAGCATTTTTTTAACACTTCCAAACAAAAGCTTAGTCAATAAATATGATTAAATAGTGACCAAATTTGTTAACTAAAAAAGATACACTTTAGTAATAAATTTCTTTGTAGTAAAGGGAATGAACTTTTAGTGTCCAGTTTCATGACAAATAAGTTTACTGTATTTTACTTCTTAATTACCAACGAAGTAGTTCAGTGACCAAAGTCTTGATGAAGAATTCGGACACTAATACTTTTCTTTTCTAGTCACCTATATATAGTTAGTATTTCTTTTATAAGAATTACTAAAATTTTGTGTTGTTGACTAATTACTTTTTGTGATGAGATTTTGTACTTTCTAATTTTTATTTAAATAATTTCCAATAAATTTGAAGGGTGAGTTAAGAGTCTAATAATCCTGCTAAGGATTTAAATATTAAAGTATTTTCTCAAAACTTGTGATTTTCATGCTGTTAGTTCTTTAATTTATTCATGATGACTTTTAATCCAAGCTTGGCCTATATATGTATGTATATATAAAAGCATCCTAAAATTTAAAGGTTGCATCCTGGAATTCGAATAAAAATAAATCCATTTAAAATAATTTTATTTAAATATTAACTATTATCCAATATTTAGTATTAAATAATAAAAATAAATCCATTTAAAATATTTAAATGATTAAAAATTTAACGATTGGCTCTACTTCATAGTCGGTAGTTTTAATTTTTTTTCCTATTTATTATATCAACAAAAAAAAATTATAATTGTAGTTTTTGCCTTGCCTTATTATCATATTCTTAAGAAAAATTCTTGCGTGGTCATATAGGGACGTAGGGTGCTACAAAAAAGAAGTTATTATTTTATTAGATAAATTGTCTAATAAAAAATATTACAAAAAGTGTTTAAAAAAATAGTATTATGGATATATTTAGTAAATTTTATAATACTTAATAGAGTTTCAATTAAAATATTGCAGATTATGTTTTCAAAGACTAAATAGAGTAATCATTTTCATGAAAGCAAACAAAACCCTTTTTTTTTTCAATTAGAAGTTAATATATGTTCTATTAGTAGACTTTGAATAATCAAAGTCATCACTCTAATAATTCTAAAACTA
This sequence comes from Melia azedarach, assembly GCA_028052125.1. Lineage (NCBI taxonomy): Eukaryota > Viridiplantae > Streptophyta > Magnoliopsida > Sapindales > Meliaceae > Melia > Melia azedarach. The sequence goes on from CM051394.1 coordinate 10,045,130, forward strand.
TATATATGACCAATTTGTACCATTCATATATTATCTATAATTTTTTGTTAAATAACAAAAAATTTAATGATCTTGTTTCTAAAAAAGAATTGATTTGTGCATTTGTAATATATATATACTTTCTAGTCAATTTCAAGGAGATATCTATATTTTCTCGAATTTTAAGGGTATGTCAAATTTTCATTTGATAGTAACCCAGTCCAAAAGTTGAAGTATCAAAAATCAAAATTTTTCTTTACAAGAAAATACACACACTCGAAGGTAGCTTATCTCTAAGCCCTGGTCTTAAATTGCCAGGTCTCATTCGTTTTTTTTTTCCACATTTGTCTTACTAAAATAATTTTCTACAATTATAAGTATTCCCTCTTTGACTTACTAGCTAGTATATTCTTAAAAAAAAAAATTATTCATGTGAACAATTTATCTACAAAAAGCAAGTGATTATACACAATTCGCTCAACCTAATAACCCGTATTCACAAAATTTTCTATAAATTAGTTTTTGTTGTGATTTATATTTATTCTTAAAAAAAGTATTTGTGTGGCTATATAAAGTGCTACGTAAAAAAAGAAGCTACTATTTTAATAGATAAATTATCGAATAAAGTAATATTAAAAAATATCTAATAAAAAATGTTATCATATATATATATATTTTTAAATTAAGAAATTAATCTATATTAAATATAATTTAGCACCGTACACTTTTTAAATTATTGAAGTAGAGTCTAAATTTAACCGCAGTAAGTGCAGTAATTAAGATCAAATGCACTTTTTGGGATAAAATTTTAAATATGTAGTAATGTTCAATTTTTAATCTTCAGTTGTTGTCAAATAAAATCATTAAATATTACAATATTATTAAATGAGAAGGTTAGTAATAGTTAAATTGACTAGAAATGCCAAATTATCTCTCCCTAAGATTTCCTTTTAGAGATTAAAAAAAAAAAAGTGGTTACTAAGTATTTTAATTATTACAATTTAAATTAATTAATTTATTATAATCTAAAACATAATTTAAATTCAGAATTAATGGAAAGATAATATGAATTATAGCAATAATAGGACCATATATTTACAAATGATAAAATGAATGATTAAGATTAAATAAAATAATTAAAAAAATATAATATGTCGAATAATAAAATATTTAACTGACAAAAAAAATTCTTTGATGGCAATTAATATTAAAATACAATAATTTTTTATTTTAATTTAATCTTATTAAACATATTTCTTGAAAATTAAAATAAATTTACCCTAATACGCTCTAACCAAACGTATTGTTGTTTTGGCTAATATTTCTTTTACATTTGGTCTAGTATTTCTTTTTTCCTTTCTCTTTTATGTTATCCTTTGTAAAAATTTTCTGGCTATCGTAAACGCCACTAAATTGTCCCTGGTTTCAATCCATGATTAATTACTAGAGTGCGGTCCCTTATTTTGATCGTCCTAATGCAGGAATCATTGATGGATAATTATCAATCAAATCCCTATATTTCATTATCTAAACCTCTAAAGTTCTAAATAATTTTTATACAACTCCTTGAATATTCTCTTCGCGTCTTTGGCCCCAGATATCGACACCCCTTACTTCCCTCGCGCCATTGGACACCTTGAATTTCCATCACATCTTCGGATATCTCAAATTCCCATTGAGCTCTTGGGTACCTTTGATTCCATGGCTTACTCAAGCTTTTCCAACTATTACGCTCTTTTTGATTGCTCCATTTTCTGGCTCTTTTAGTCTTTTCTCGATCTTTTCAGCTTGAAACCTCTTGTTTTTTCTGCCAATTATTTTGGGATTCTCATATTTTAAGATTCTCATACTATTTATGATGTTAAAATATCTTTATAATAACAATTTAACATACTATTATACTCGAAATATTTTTTGAATAACAAATATGCAGAAGATATTTTTTAGAGGAGTCTTTCTTTTATAAAAAGTAAAAGAATGAAATAATTTTCTTTTTATTAGAAAATATTCTTAAGCGTGCTAAAAATTTTGTGAAATAGTTTAATTTCTCTATTTTAAATTTCCTGAAAGTATATGTATTTAGTCTTCATATATGTTTCATTAGTTGCCTACCAATGCAACATAAATCTAGAAATTTCCAATACCTTTCACATTAATTCTACTACCAGTTATATGCGATTTTATATATGGTTTTATTTCGGATTGTTGTGTTTTGAAAGTAAAGTTAAATATTTATTTTATAATGCCAATTTTAGTAGAATTCACTCTTTTTTTCTATCATATTCTCGTTTTTTTTTTATTTTTCCCTAAATGATAGAAAAAAAGTTGATCTAATTAAATATAGGATCTTTTTTTACAAAATTCTTAGCACACAATATTTTCTCCGTGTTTCTTCACTTTTATCCAAATATTCCTCGTTTTGCTCTCATTATTTCATCTCACGCTTGCAGGCTGCCATGATAATGAGCGTTATGTTTTGTTGCAATTCAAGCAAAGCCTTGTCATTAATCATTCTGCTTCAGGTGATCCTTCTGCTTCTCCGAAGGTTGCATCATGGAATTCAGATAAAGAAAATGGTAACTGCTGCTTGTGGGATGGCATCAAATGCGATAAAGACACTGGTCATATTATCAAGCTTGATCTCAGTAGTAGTTTTCTATATGGTTCTATCAACTCTAGTAGCAGCCTGTTCCACTTAGTTCATCTTCAATGGCTTAGCCTTGCTGATAATCATTTCAATTCATCCAGTATCCCATCCGGGATCATGAACCTTACCAGTTTATCATATCTAAACCTCTCTTATTCTGTCTTTTCGGGTCAAATACCATCAGAGATACTACAGCTCTCTCAGTTGGTTTCCCTTGATGTATCACGAAATCATTATTTGGAGCTCCAAAACCCAAGTCTAAAAACTCTTGTTGGGAAGTTACTCAACTTGAAGGTACTTGATCTTAGTGAGGTGAACATTTCCTCTTCCATACCTCCGGCCTTGACGAATTTATCTTCCTTGAACCTTTTATCTTTCAGTGGATGCGGCTTGCAAGGTGATTCCCCTGACATTTCTCCGTTAATTACTCTTACTTTATTGCTATATTTATAATTAAATATCTCGTCAAATACTAACTTAGTTAACTGCTAGCTTTCAGGAACATTCCCTTCTTCTATTGGAAACCTCATCAACCTCCTTCATCTCGATATTTCTTATAACAACCTTAAGGGTGAGTTGCCCAGTACTTCCATAGGAAATCTAAGATCCTTGTCTTACTTGGATCTTAGCGAGGTGAAGATATCACCGTCCATACCTCTTGCCTTGATGAATTTATCTTCCTTGACATTTTTATCTCTCAGTGAATGCGGATTACATTTTTGTCTCTCAGGAACATTGTCTTCTTCGATTGGAAACCTCACCGAGCTCCTTCATCTCGACATTTCTTATAACAACTTTAAGGGTGAGTTGCCAAGTACTTCCATAGGAAATCTAAGATCCTTGTCTTACTTGGATCTTAGGGAGGTGAAGATATCACCTTCCATACCTCTTGCCTTGATAAATTTATCTTCCTTGACATTTTTATAATTAAATATCTCATGGAATATATATGCTAATTTAACTATTACTTTTCAGGAACATTATCCTCTTCGATTGGTAACCTCAACAAGCTTCTTCATCTCGACATTTCTTTCAACAGCTTTGAGGGAGAGTCGCTCACTTTTATAGGAAATCTTACCCAACTCAGTTATTTGGCAATTTCTAACATCAGTTATTTTGGCCTAAATCCTAAATCTTTGTCTTGGATCCGTAGCCTTGAAAAACTCACTCATTTGGACTTTTCTTACAACAATATAACAGGTGAAATCCCCTCTGTGTTCATGAACCTAACTCAGCTTACTATATTGTATTTGCTCGATAACCAATTAACCGGTCCGATACCATCTTGGTTGACGAACATGAACAAACTATCATATCTCAGCTTAGGATCTAATCAACTAACTGGCCATATCCCATTGAAAATTGGGAACTTAACCCAGTTGAAATATTTGTCTCTTGGAGCAAATCGATTGGAAGGTACTATTCCTAGTTCTATCTTTGAGCTCAAGAATCTTGAACGGCTTTACCTTTTCTTAAACTACTTGAGTGGCACAGTAGATCTAAACATGTTCCTTGCTAACTTGAAAAGTTTATATGTATTAATTCTCTCGTCAAACAAGCTTTCATTGCTCACCAGAACCACTGTCAATACTTCGCAGAAATTCATTGCTATAGGATTCAGTTCATGTAATCTTAGTGAGTTCCCACGTTTCTTGCACAATCAAGATCAATTAAGGTCTCTAGAACTTTCCTTCAACAAGATTGCTGGCCAAGTTCCTGGATGGTTCTTAAATGTAAGTACAAATAGTTTGGAATATTTGAACCTTTCTTCTAATCTATTGACAAGCTTCAACCAGAATCTTTCTATTCTCCCATGGGTTGCTGTAACAATTTTAGACCTTAGGTTTAATAAGTTGCAAGGACCACTCCCAGTTCCATCAATGTCCACTTATTCCTATTTAGTTTCGGACAATCAACTGATAGGGGAAATTTCACCCAAGATCTGCAATTTGTATGGGCTTCATGCTCTTGATTTGTCTTACAATAACTTTACCGGCATGCTTCCAGAATGTTTGGGTAATTTCAATTATAGTTTGACAATATTAAAACTGCAAGGCAACAACTTTCATGGAAGTATTCCTCAAAACTTCGTCAACCAATCGAATCTGGCAATGATTGATATAAGTAACAATGCATTGCAAGGGAGGATACCTCAATCATTGGGCAATTGTTTGAAGCTGAAATTTCTTAATGTTGGAGATAACCAAATCACTGATATTTTTCCTTCTTGGCTGGGAAATCTTCCGGAGTTAGAGGTTCTAATTTTGAAATCCAACAAATTTTATGGAATAATTAAGGAACCTAAAGACGGTTTTGAGTTTCCAAAACTGCGCATCATTGACCTCTCTCATAATAGGTTTACAGGTAATCTTCCGTCAAAGTACTTTCAAAATTGGAATGCAATGAAGAATACCAATGCAAGCAAGTTGGTATATTTGGAAGATAAACTTTGGCCAAACGTTGTTCCTGTGGGAACCTTTTATGGTTCTTTTGATTACTCTCTAACATTGAGTAACAAAGGCACACATATGGAATATCAAAAGCTCTCAAATTTGATGACAGCAATTATTCTCTCTAACAATGAATTTATTGGAGAGATTCCAACATCAATTGCAAATTTAAAAGGGCTTCGAACTCTTAATCTTTCCGACAACAATCTCGAAGGTCACATTCCGTCATCTCTGAATAACCTCATAATGCTAGAATCATTGGACCTTTCCAATAACAAGCTCTCAGGTGAAATTCCTCAATAACTGGGAGAGCTTACAACACTTGAGGTCTTTGATGTGTCACATAACCATCTCACAGGGCGAATACCTCAAGGAACACAATTCACAACATTCAATCTTAGTTCATTTGATGGGAATCCTGGTTTGTGCGGAGAACCTTTGTTGAGAAAATGTGAAAAATCTGAGAATTCACAAGAAGAAGATCTACACTCAGAATCTTTGTTTGCATTTGGATGGAAGATAGTTTTAATTGGATATGCAAGTGGGACAATAATGGGAGTCGTTCTTGGGCAGATCTTCAGCATAAGGAAACAAGAATGGCTTGCAAAAACTTTTGGACTACAATTGAAATCTTTTGAAAGGAAGGGGAGAGACAGTAATTAGTCTTTTTTTTTTTTTTGAAGATCTGTTACTCTTATGTGATTGATCATGAGTGGTAGAAAGATGTGAAAATAGTCTTTTGTTAAACTTTTTCATTTTGTAATTTTCAGTTCTTATGAATAAACCCTTATTGCAGTTGCCACCAATCTTTTTTTTCTTTGTTATTATTATAATTATTTTTATTATTATCATCATCATTATTATTTTTCTTACCATTTTTTTTGGTTAAATTTTTGGGTCGTTTTGGAGCAATCTTCTTTTCTTCAATTTCCTTGAGTAATCTTCCTTTTGTAGTCCCACCTTCAATTGCAATCTTCTTTTCTCCGTCCACCTTCGATTGCAATTGGTCAGAATACAAATTTCTAAAAGTTCTTTAAAGTGATAATCATTAAATGGTTTTGATGCGACGATATACAAGAGAAATACCAGATGCATGTTAAACGATTTATAAATATTGTTAATTTCCAAATGGTTCATAGTTAATTAAAATAATTAGGACAGAATGGGCTGCAATGAGAGTACTAGCCATATGTGTAACATCCCTCATACTCCTCCCTCCCCTCCCCCCCCCCCCCCCCCCCCCCCCCCCAAGTGGTACGTATTATGTATACATACACATCAATTTCTATTGGTTTGTATTTAAGTAGTTTAGTACACTTCAAGTATTTCTTTTAAAATATTACATAGGTGTATTTAGTACTAAGTATTGGTTACTTAATAAGGTCTAAATTACAATTCCAACCCTAAGTATAAATACATCATATTTCTTGTTTTAGAAAAAGAAATAACATTTTGCAGAATTTAAGAGAGAGAGAGAGAAGAATTTGAAGAGAAAATTTAGTTTTCAAGAAGAAATTAAGAAGATTTAAGGTAATCTTCTATTCTCTTTAAGATTTATTGTGTTATATATGATTGGATTGTATTATAGAAGTATATTTTGTGTAAAGATTATATGAATATGTTCAGTATATGTTGATTTGAATCATTTATGGTTATGAATATAAATTTGTGGTGGAATTGATGAAGGAATTGGTAGAAGATAATTATTGTTATCAAAGAAAGCTTTTCCAGAACTTAGACCTTAGACAGTAGTTTGATTCGAAAATTTTATAACTTTTTATATGACTTATTTTGGAAAACTGATTTAACTGAAAATATTAGACATCAAATAGGTCATGATAAATTTTATTTCATTTGAAAATGTTGAATTTTCGATTTTATATGAATTTTTCGATTTGATTATGAGATGTTGAAAAATGTCAAATTTTGCAGAATATATGAATTACCCAATTTTCTGGGTTAATCAAATGGTCTCCAACAATTATGAAATTTTACAAAATGATTTCTGCTTATGTTTATTATAACATATTAAAATTTCATGTTCTGAGAATGTGCAATTTACAGAATTTACAGAGTGCAAATTAAAATTTGTTTAAATTGGTTTGGACACGAATTATGTGATTACGCCCAAAAGTTACTACGCGGTCGTTGTAGTAAAGATTGAGGTGTCGATCCCACGAAGAAGCCAATAACATAAAAGGTTAGAAATTGATAAAAAAATATATAAGATTTAAGAAAATTGGTAGGAAAAATATTTGAATAAAAATATAAAGATAGCAAGGCTTGAGATTCACTTACTTGTTTAATTTTATTTATAACCAACTTGATTCCTAATTACTACTCAATTGCATGGTTCACTTCCCAACCAAACAATTGGAAAATTTGTAAATGAAGATCAATAATAACAATTAATGTATTTGTTTTAAGAAAAGTTCTTTTATTCAAGCACGTAATTTTATTTTATAAATTATCCAAAATCGACAATATATTGATAAATGATATTGCAATAAAAGATAAATTCATAAAATAATAACCAACAATAATTATAATTATAATAAAAATCACATAAATAAAGCGTGACTGAATTTATATGAAATATAAATTATAATTAATCAAATTAAAATGAATAATAAAGAGCTTAAATAAAACAAATATATGAGCAATGAATATTTATAAAAGGATCAAAGTAGGAAATTAAAATAAATTTAAACAATAAGATTATCTCAAGCCTTACTCAAACTTTAGCCTAAATTCCAATTCATTTCACAAGTTCTATTGAGAAAATGTGAATAGAATTGAAATATCACTCTTGCTTAAAATAAAAACTTTGTAAGAACAAACTACTTATTATCAAAATTAATACTAAATAAAGAAGTTTATCTCCCTATTTATAGAAAATGAGAAATCCACCAATTTGGACTTTGGCAATGCATTCCTCCACCCATCCATTTCTTCAAATTCAAATTGAATTTGAATTCTTCATTTTGTATACTTTGAAAGAAAAATCAAAGATGATCTTCTTTAGTCTTCAACATGAATATAGGTGGTCTTTGGACTAGATTCACAAATCAAAGCCAATTTGATGACTACTTGGAGCTTGAAACTTGTAAAGGTAGAAAACAATTCAATTTGATTTTGAATTGTGTTATAATAAAAAAAACAAACAATTAGTAAAATTAATTAAAAGATAAAACTATGCAAAAATTCTTACTTTTTCAATATTTAAAAATACACAAATTACAATTTATTTTCAATAATAATACTTGTAAAATAATTAGTAAAATATCACAAATAACCCTATATTTCAACAAATATCATTATTTTACATAATAATAAAATTGTATTTTTAGGTACTAATCATTATGTCTTCCAATATTTATCATACTACTGAATATATGTCTATATGATTTCTGCAAAGTTTCATAGTCATTGGATAAGTTTTTAATTTATTAAAAATTCGGACTTAGATATACTCAGTAGTACTCTGTTTTTGAGGCAAAGTGACTAAGTGTAATAAGTGACAAAACAAATAGTTGCAAATTAAATTAAGGATCTATATTTTTATATGAGGTTATATAATGTTTCATTATAATTATATTCTTATTTCATGAGAAAATAATATCATTTAGGATATAAGAAAAATCGTTGATTGGCCTAAGGATAGAATTCAGATGTTTGTTTGATGAAATGTTGTATGTTTGATTTTGTGTAATATGGCTTATGAGATTAATTTTAATTTTAGGATTAATTTGATTGTGTTATCTTGCTGGGATCATCAAGAGGTAAGTATACTAGACTTTCTAAATGGGATCATAATGAACTTATATATTTGTGTGTGACTATGTTTACAAATGTTTTGGAATTATGCATTAATATGAAAGTATCAATTTGTTTATGATTATATGTCAATATCTTATTTATATGTTGTGCATTTATGTGCTGTGCATAAAATCATTGAACTTTGACATTAACATGAATACATGCATCAATGATTATGAGAAATGAGAAAGTGATTTTGTATGAAAAATATTTATGAAAGTTAAAATTTGGTATTTTTAAGGTATCCGAATTCGTTACTCACTTAGTAGGAAATTATAAGTGTTTATAGAGCCTTTTATTTTGTATGGCCATTCCTTCGGGTTTGGTATATATTTGATATATGTTATATGTTTCGTATGACATTGGAGAGACCTTTGGGTACCTTCAGGACTTGTGAGTCTTGCAATTGTGTGTCGACGGATTTGTGCATGTGGGAGGACTCGTCGACGGATTTTATGCCTCACTTGCACTTACCCCATATACAGAAAGTCATCGATGGGTGACTCAGGCTCAATATGTGATATGTGATATGTGAAGTCCTACTAAGTAGTAATTGAATAAAGATATTCCTAGCTAAATGTGAATGAAAGTTTATAAGTGAATTAATGATGTGCACAAGTTTGATGTGATTTTGTATCATGTATTTTGGAATGAACATGGTTATTATATGTTACATATTTATCTCATGCATTATATATTTATTTATATATATGTATGTATTTTCGTGTATGACAAAAAAAAAATAGTATACTTACTGAGTTTATACTCATTATAGTTTATTGTGATTCTCAAATAAATGATCGTGTGTGTAGTGGATTTGGAGAAGCTTCTGCTGTCCTTTGGTTCCCTAAGTTTAGGATATTGACTTGTATTTTATTTTTAGTTTAAAAAACATTATGGCTTGGAGACTAAACACTAAAGACTATTTGAATAGATTTTTATATTAATGAATATTGATGATTTTCTTAGTGAAATGTATTTCTTGATATGTTATGTATTTGATAGATCACTCTTCGATTTTTTGCAAGTTAAAGCGTGAGAATATGAACGGGCTTAACCTCGGTAGCAGTTTTCTATATGGTTATACCAACTCTAGCAACAACCTCTTCCATCTTGTTCATTTTGAATGGTTTATTAGCCTAATTGATGATGGCAAATTTCAATCTCTTTGCAATCTCTTCTTGAATGGTGAATTTTTCCAAGTTATTATATTTTAACCTTTCTTGTTCATCCATTTTTTATCAAGTAACACCGAATTCCTAGAGCTCTCCAATTTGGTGTAACTTGATGTCTCAAAAAATTTCTTAGAGCTCCGAAAGTAGTCTAAAAGCTATCAACATGAATGTGCTTGATCTCAGTGAGGCGAAGATTTCTTCTTTAGTACCAGAGATATCCTAACAAAATTATCTTCTTTGAAATTTATTATCATGAGAGAAATCCTAACAAATTTAGTTTACTAGGATTCCTTCTTTGCGTTAGCAACTTCTCAGCTCTATATCTGTTAAACACATATCTTAAAGCATAATCCCAGGTTTGGCTCACAACTTTAATGGCAAAACTCTATAACTTTGGAAAGTGATTTCCGTATTTTAACCATCATTCAGTTGCCATACAACCAAAATGAATTTAAGTATAAAATATGAGTTATCATCTTAGTTGTTGTTTCATTAAAATAAGTCTAACTTGGAGAAGAATTTCTAAATTCAACAATAATTGCCTTGTTGCAAGAACCTTTAGCTTCCTGATACGTTTTTAGTTGCTTAGATACTAGATGTTGAATTGTTTGGTTATCTACCCTATGAACAATACATGGTAGTTTTTGTATCTTAATTTTTTTATCAATTGGTAGTAGAGCAAAACAATCAGAGACTGATTTCTTGGTAGAGCTTATAAGCCTTAATTATTATAATTATTGTTTTGATAACAACAAATATTGATATTTTTGATTAACTAAATTATACTTGTAGCATATGTTATAATATTTTTAGCATGAGGAATTAGAATATTATATGATTATCAAAAGAATATCCAAAATCAAGCATCATAAAAAGCAAAATTAAAAGCCCCAAAAGTAAACTGAAGAAAAGATTTGAAGAATTAAAGACACACATATTAGGTGACTTAAGTACTTGAGTTGTTCTGTTTCTCAAAATCTCTTCAAATTTGGGTTTCAAACCTCTGTTAAGAAGTAAATCTTGCCCTCTCCTGCTACCTTCGCCTCTACTGCTATCATTTTTAGCCTCAACATTGTGCAACAATAAAAGTTGCTTTCTTCCTCTTTAATGGAAGATTTGGGTATTGAAAATTATCAATATTTTTGTTGCTAAAAATCAGTCTCAGTAACGATGTTCTAGCACTAATTGATTTAATCAATATTACAATCTGATAAAAACTATCAGGTCTGACCAGAAAACACAAAACAAATAAGTAATAAATAAGTTCATAAACAAATAAGAATTACTTGGTTCAGCAAAATTGTCTATGTCCACGGAGTAAATATATTTAAAGTCTTTTATTAGAATCAAAAGATAAAATTTGTACAAGATGACTCTCTTCTCTCAAATCACCTCTCTTCAGTTTCTCCCTTTCTTCTCCTCTCTCCCTCCTCAAAAGTTATAGAGTATAGGGTTTTTATAATACCCCTAAGTATTCTAATTAGGTAGAATAACTTGAACCTGCCAACCACTTAAACAATAAAATAAATTTCTTATCTTTAAAGGAAACATAATTTAATTCATTAGATCTGAAAAAAATGAATCTAAAATACAATAGTTGATTAACTATGGAGGAGTGAGCTAGATTATGAAGTAAAGGTTTTTTTTTCCCCAAAATAAACTTCCTTTTAAAATATATCTTTACCTTATGATGCTTTCCCTTTCTTTCGAATTTTCAGTTTTTTTTTCTTTGTTAAATACTTGACTACATAATTAATATCGAATCGTCATATGTATTCTCTATAATAATATCATTCTGACATAGAGATAACAAACAAAAAGATAAAAAGAAATCTTATTTTAACTATATTAAACTGCTTGCATGCATGGTCAGGTTCGTTGGATTTGCAAATCATACAACATAATTCACTGGAAGAAAACCAAAACGAGAAAAAAAAAATCGAAAAGAAAATAAAAACACATACCTGACTAAAATCAAACAAAATAAAAATCAAGAACAACACTCCTTCCTGTTTGACAGTTGCCCTTCCTTCATGCATACCCACCTAGGAAAACAACTTAGAGGCTGCGTATTTGGCAACCTACATATGTGAAAATCACATATATATCCTGCCAATTCACTTATATATAGCAGCTTGTGTCTTCCTTGGAAAGGAGAATTTTTTGTTCTTTGGTTACCTATTCCACTTCTTTGGCATCATCATCAGCAGCAGCTGCCAGCAGGTGAGCTTAGACGAATGCGGATCCAACTTCCTTTAACAGCAATGCGGAAAATGGCTTCTTCATCTCAGGTTGATCCGATCTTCTTCAATTGCAGGTGGATCCCTATAAACATTATATATATATATATATATATATATATATATATATATTATATTCTACAGGATTTGCGTCCACCTATAGTTCTCAATTCTGTTCTTTCTTTTCTCTGAAGCTGGCCGGAGCTGGAGATAGGCAGCAACCTGCGCAAGCCCTCTTTATTTAGATTTCTCCTGGGATAGCAAAGTTGGTATAGCAAAATAATGCTTTAGGAAAGAGGAATTCTTGACTGGCAGCAACTTGATGATCCATTATCTACCAATTGGGGCGGGAAGGAACGATGAACGAACGGAGCAGTATAAGTATAGGCTGTTAGCCCCATCAGTGCTTCTGAAGAGGCGAGGAGTGGATTCCCCATACGGACCGATTATTCCTACGCGGAGATCGGCCTATGAAAGATACCTGGATTCGCCTGCCAGGGGATAAGGAGTTTTGAGTGCTTGAGATTCGGGTCGATGCGGATCGGAGTGAGAAGAGAAGAGGTCTTTCATACTTCAGCGGATGCTGTACTTGGATCCGAGTTTAGGTACTCTCAATTCGGACATGGTGGGATGGGATCTTGCAAGCGACACAATGCCAGATGTACCAAAAAAAACCTCTTATGCCTCAGATTTTGCCCTCTAAAAGGGCAATCAACAACTCCTAACATTTAGCAAGTCCAAACAATGTTGGAACTTGCTATGTGGAATCGGCTGGGTGAACATATCAGCTGGGTTATCAGTAGTACCCACTTTGTTCACCTTAATTCTCTTCTCACTTCTTAGAAAATGATACCTTACATCAATATGCTTAGTCCTCTCATGATGAACTTGATCCTTAGCTAAACAAATTGCACTAAGACTGTCACAGTACAATATAGCCTGATCATAATGTAGACCCAAATCACTGACCGATCCTTTCAACCAGATTCCCTCTTTGGTTGCTTCTGTTAATGCCATGTACTCCGCTTCTGTAGTAGACAAAGTCACTGTAGGCTGCAAAGTAGCTTTCTAACTGACAACCGAACTACCAAGAGTGAAAACATAACCAGTCATAGATCTTCTACTGTCAACATCTCCAACATAATTAGAGTCTAACAACCTTGTCACCAAACACTGTGTATCACTTCCATAAATGTACCTTTGAGGTACCGAAAAATCCTCTTCACAGCTTGCTAATGCTCCTTGCGAGGTTCACCCATAAACCTACTAACAACACTAACATACTGTGCAAGATCAGGTCTAGTGCAGACCATCGCATACATCAAGCTTCCTACTGTACTAGCATAGGGAACTCGAGACATGTACTCCTTCTCCTCAACAGATTTAGGTGCAAAAGTAACGGACAGATGTGCATTTGCAGTACTAAGAGTATCTATGAGCTTTGTGGTAGACATGCTAAATCTTGATAAAATCCTCTGAATATATCTCTTCTGTGACAAGAAGAGCTTCTTTTTGCTTCTATCCCTATAAATCTCCATTCTCAGAATTTTTCGAGCTGCACCCAAATCTTTCATCTCAAACTCAACACTAAGAAGATGCTTCAACTTCTGAACATCAGACTTGTTCTCTGCAACTATCAACATATCATCTACATACAGGACCAGATAAATCAAAGAACCATTTGTTACCTTGCTGTAATAAACACAACAATCATACGGACTCCTGGTGTAGCCAATCTCTATCATATAGCTGTCAAATCTCTTATACCACTGCCTCAGAGACTGCTTTAGTCCATACAAGGACTTCTTCAACTTGCAAACATAGTCTTCCTTACCAGGAACCTGAAATCCATCTGGCTGAGTCATGTATATCTCCTCTTCGAACTCTCCATATAGAAAAGCTGTCTTCACATCTAGTTGTTCAAGCTCCAAATCCTGATGTACAACTATTGCTAGTAGCACCCTGATGGAAGTGTGTCTGACCACTGGCGAAAAAATCTCATTGTAGTCTACTCCCTCTCTCTAAGTGAATCCTCTAGCTACTACTCGAGCTTTATACTTGATACCTTTAACAGGTGTTTCTCCTTCCTTCTTCTTATGGATCCATTTACACGTGACGATCTTTCTGTCTCGAGGTCGCTTGGTTAATTCCCAAGTCTGATTCTTATAAAGTGACTCCATTTCATCTTCCATTGCAGCAAGCCATTGGGTAGACTCAGTACATGTATCTGCTTCTTTATAGGTGGATGGCTCATTAGAGTCAGGATCCACTTCTTCAGCAACCTGTAGTGCGTAGGCCACCATATCTTCAAAACCGTGTCTCTTGGGAGGTATCCCATAGTTAGCTCTCTTTGATCGATTAAGAGCCAAACTGTGCTGACTTGCTACTGGCAATGAAGAACCTGATGGTTCTGATTCTGACTGTGGGTGTTGATCTTCATGTTGTGGTTCATTCTCATATAGAGTGACTTGCTGCTCCACCTGTTTCTCAACACTACCATTTTCTGACACAACAATAGACTTTACAGTAGGGTTAAACATAGAATTTTCATCAATAACCCTATTTTCAAACGGGGACCAGATTCTATACCCTTTAACCTCATCCCCATAACCTACAAATACTCCCTTTTTAGCTCATGGCTCTAATTTACCCTCATTTACATGATAATAAACAGTACAACCAAAAGCTCTCAAACTAGAGTAATCAGTAGGCTTACCAGACCACACCTCAAAAGGAGTTTTGAGATGTACACCTATGTGAGGTCCACGATTTATTAGATAACACGTTGTACTAACCGCTTCTGCCCAGAACCTTCTAGTTAGTTCAGCATTAGAAAGCATGCACCAAACTCTCTCCAGAAGTGTCTGATTCCTGCTACACCATTCTGCCATGGTGTATCCCTGATTGTATGATGCCTAGCAATCCCTTCATTATTACAGAACTCATCAAACTCAGACCAGCAAAATTTCAGACCATTATCAGTTCACAGCCTTTTGATCTTCTTCCCTGTTTGATTCTCCACTAATGTCTTCCACTGCCTAAAGTTCTTAAAGGCTTCACTTTTATGCTTCATAATGAACACCCAAGTCATCCTTGAGAAATCATCAATTATTGACACAAAATATCTGTGACCCCCTAAGGACTCCACTCGAGAAGGACCTTAACAATCAGAATGGATGTAATCAAGTGTCTCTTTTGTTCTGTGTATTGCTTTAGGAAACTTGCTGCGATGTAACTTCCCAAAAATACAATGTTCATAGAATTCAAGATCCTTAACGGGGTGGCCACAAAGAAGATCCCCTTTTGACAGAATTTGCATCCCTCTTGCACTCATGTGACCAAGCCTCATATGCCATAACTTGGTCATGTTGTCCTTATCAATCTCCGAGGATGCAACAGCAACAGAACTTGATAGCGTAGAACCTTGAAGAAAATATAAGGTACCACGCTTTACACCTTTTAGAATCGCATTCGAACCCTTGCAGACATGTAAAACTCCACCTTCACCTTGAAAACTGAAACCCTTGTTGTCCAACATACTCAAAGATATCAGATTCTTTGTCATAAGTGGAATATGCCTAACATCATTCAATGTGCAGAATTTACCATCATGTGTCCGTATTTTAACCGAGCCTATTCTAACCGCCTTACAAACAAAACTATTAGCCATAGAAATATTGCCTCCATCAACCTGCTCGTAGGTTGTAAACCACTCCCTGCGCGAATATATATGGTAAGACGCTCCAGAATCTAGAATCCACACATCATTGTGATGCGTGTGCTCATCAGCAACTAGAGCAATATCTTCTTCAGAATTGGTATCTACTACAGCAGCAGTACCTGTCGGTTTATCCTGTTGCCTTTTCTTCTTGGGACAATAGGATTTCCAATGTCCCTTCTCTTTACAGTAGTTACAGACATCATTGGGTTTTGGACCCTTAGAAACTAGCTTATTGAATTTCTTCTTCCCCAAATTTCCATACTATAACTCCCGCTGGCTACTAACCCAGCAGCCTGATTATCTGCACCTGTACCAGTTGCCTTATGGCGCAGCTTCTAGTATGGAGGGACAATCTAACCTCCTCCGAAGATAGTTTTTTTCCCAACAATAAACAATTGCACAAAATTCTCATATGACAATGGTAAAGATACTAACAGAATTAAAGCAGCATCCTCATCTTCAACTTTAACATCAATATTACGCAATTCTAATAAAATTGTGTTTAACTAATCTAAGTGATCTCGGAGAGGCATACCTTCCTGCATTCGCAGACTGAACAGACATTGCTTTAGAAGTAACTTATTGGTTAAGAAATTTGTCACATAGAGACCCTCGAGCTTAACCCAAAGACCTTGTGCGGTTTTCTCCTCCACGACTTCAATGATGATATCGTCTGCAAGACACAGCATAATCGTCAAGTGTGCCTTCTCCTCTAGAACAGCCATCTCAGCTGTGATTGGATCCGCCGGCTTCCTCGTAAGTGGCGCCCACAGCCCTTGTTGTTTCAACAAGGCTCGCATCTTGATCTGCCATAAACTGGAACTCTTCCTCTCCGTGAATTTGTCGATCTTCACGTTCATACCAGACATTTTTCTCACCGAATTTCAAACCCTAGACAGATCTTGCTCTGATTCCAGTTTGTTATAACGAAAGTAAGAAAGATAATTAAGAACGCAAATAAAGAACATAGAGATTTAACGTGGTTCACTAACGATGTGTTAGCTACGTCCACAGGCAGATGAGAGAAAAGTTTTATTGATCTTGAGGAGTAAAGATTACAGATTACGGCTAGGTTATGACCTTGAGAGTTTATATAGTACTCCCTAGACAGATGCGGAAAAGCCCAGAAAAATAAGCCCAAACAGATAATCCTAGCCAAGAATAACATATACTGTAGGTTTCAGGGGCGTTGCCCTGTGCTGGGTCGTCTGAACAAGGACTAACTAATTCAAGGCATATTCTAACAGCTACAATGAGAATCTAATTAATGACATGTTTGACAACAATAAAATTAATTACATATAACTCTTTTTTTTTTCCTTTTTCTTTAAATTCCGTAATTCACAACAAGAAAAAATGAGGACGCTAAGGAAAATAAAGAGAATAAAAAAATAAATTATAAGATTGATGTGCTTGTATAAAATTTTAATGAGTTAAAATGGAAAAAAAATCACCGTCGAAATGAGGGCCTTGGGGCTTGGTTTGTATGATCTGGGGAATAACCCTAAAATCATCTCCATTTCTTTTAAAAGGCCAAGGTTAGGGATGGAAAATCAATTCTCGTTTATTTTTCAGGCATGTACGAAAATAAAATTAGAATTCTTGCCCTCGTGAGGCCTAGATTTTTTATCTTTTAGGGTAATTTATAGGTGAATCTTTATTATTTATTAAAATAACACAAAATTATATATAATGAGTGTTATTGTCATTAACTTTGAAATGAATTTAATACAAAAGAATTACGAGTTTGTGCCGAATTCTTTATTTTTGTTTCTCTCTAGGTTTTATTCATTGAGAATGTTAGCAAACATAGGCGATAACTAAGAGTCATGATAATCTAATAATTTGTCACAAAAATCAAAAAGTTCATTTACAAGGTTCGTGCACAAAGGATGAGTCACATTAACTCTTTATTGGTCTCAAGAGACAATAGAGGCTGTGTTAGTGGGAAGATAGTTATCGATTAAAAGGGCAATATTGCTCCAAGTATTTCAAAGTAAAATGGGATGAGGACATTTGTTTTACAAGAAGGGTTAAAAAAAATCATTCTCACCCATATTATAGTAGGATTTGAAGCTAGATCTTATTTTCATCTTAAGATATCTTACGAGTAAAATTAGCTAATATGTATATTGTTCTATCTAATATAGGTAAGTTTATGTATTGGATATAAAAATTTGATAGTGGTCTATACATGAACATAGTATTTTTAATAGTATTGTGAGCACATTTTTCAAAAATATTCCATGCAATTCAAACTGATTACCATGAAATTGCATGACTTGACTTAACTACAAAATATAGCTATCTTTGCTTAGCCTATAATTCCCTCTATTGACATTAAGTTCCGTAACCTAAATTATTCACAAATAGCTTGAATATAGATAACTGTATAAAATATTCTATGCAGCTAGAACCGATTATCAGGAAATTTATTATTGAATAATTTTTATTATTTTTATTTAATTTCTTTACTCGTTATCTTGGCATGAAGGTTTATTTTTTTTTAAAAAGGCAAATTTTGTTAGCTTTTTAGTTATAAATAACTAAGTCCTGGGGATGATATAAAAGTCTGGGCCCGAACAAAGCTTAAAATTTAGGGCTGGGTTAAAATACATCTCAGGTTGGGCTCAAACTTTCATTTTTTAAAGCTCAGTCCAGGTCAAGTTCGAGCTTGGGTCAAATCTAGCGACTGGTCGAATAACGAAAGTTTAGAAGCCCAAGCGTAGACCTATTTAAGTCAAGGGTCGACCCAAAAACTATATAATTTGATTTGAATTTTAATAAATTTATCCAAATCTGAGCTGGATTTTTTATAAGCTCGTCCCAAACTTAGATTTTTGCCAACCCTATTTTGGGCTTTAAGAACCTAGATGTAAAATGCAAGCTTTGACCGAGCTGAGGGTTCCATATAATTCAGAGCTAGGCTAAGCTAGGTTTAAATCAAATTTATCTGAATCTAAGCCGAGTTTTTATAATCTCGACTTGAACCAAGGTTTTTGCCAAGCTTACTATGCCCTTAATTATCTTTACAAGCTAGCTAACTGTGATACCTAAAGTTTTATTAATGTATATATATAAAGAGAGAAATTAGAAAATAAATATATTTAATGGAAATGGATTATCTAATTGTGGATCGATAAATTTCTAATTTCTAAATAATAGAATTTTTGGGTAATATCAGTTTTATTGTGGGTAAAACAAAAAAAAAAAGAAGTTAAAAGTTTTAATTGAAATTTAGAGGCCATATACCTTTCCTTTAATTGTTATATGAATTGGGTGATGCGTGTACATGGTTAATGGCTAGTGAATATAAAGAAAGCAATAAAATAATAAAGTGAATACATAAAGAGAGGCGGTGCTATGTATATATATATATATATATATATATATATATATAGCTTTCCATTTTAAGGAATTGTAAATAATTTCATATAATTTAATTGTAGAAATTTAAGTATTAGCTTATATATACATATGTTTATATACATACATACATTTTTAGATAACTAAGTTTGAATTATTAAATTATTATCTGTTATTATTGTTAAATTGATACTAGGGAATGATCCAAAGGGGAACGAAAAGTCAGCAGAAGTGTAGGAATAATCGTTCAATATTTTGATAGGTATTTATATGTATTTGAGAGATTTTAGTTTTAAAACTGAAAAGTTGGGTATTTTATTACATCAAATGTTTTGATAAATGTTTACGAAATTACTGAATTATTACGTGTTGATCCAATTGATTATTTTTCGAATCGAATTTGAATAATAATTTTATACGAATGTCATATTTATAAATACAGTGAGAAAATGGTATCAGCACGTGTTGTGATTTTATAAATGAATTATTTATATGGATATGTTGTGAAATAAATGGATAAATAAAAATGTGATGGCTATGGTTGTTGTTATGATGTGGCACCGATGTTTGGGGCAACGGTCCCTCGAAATAATACCTGTAAAGTACATTGAGGCGACGGTTCCTCGGAATAATGTCCGTAAAGTACGTTGGCTAGTTTTTGGAGTGGTGGTCCTTATGAATAATGTCGGTAAAGTACGCAAGAATAAAAATTAGTGGAAATTATTTTAAATGATGGAATGAATATGTTTTTGTCATTTTTGTGAATACTGAAATTGAAATGTTGTTTTGGATTTCGTTAAACTTGCTGTTCGAAATCGAAAGGTGTTTTATATATGCAAATTTGTTTATTGTAAAGTTTTTAAAACTACCTTTATTTATAAATATCTACTGGGCATTAGCCTACCCCTGCTTTTCAGGTTCCTAGGCAATGCTAGAGATATTGTATGTAGAAGATAAGGATACTCCAGAACAAGAGTTTTACCACTTTGAAAATTATATGTAATTATAGATGCAAGAATTTGTAATGTGTGGCTTTGATGTACTTTTCTATGTTTGTATTTGAATTTTAAAAACCCTAAAATTAGTTATATTTTTTTAGATAATGAAATGAAGCAGTTGGTATTGAATATTATTGGGAGTATTTAGAATGAAATCTTAAAGTTTGCAGGTTTATATATTTTGGCATACAATTACTATAGAGAAAATTCTGTCAAAATCTTTTTATAGAATTAAGGATGCTCTAAAGTGGATTAAGAATATTAACTTTATTAGAAGAATAATTACATTTTGAAAGTTTAAACTTTTCGTAATACTCTAGTTCGGCGCAACTTTCGTAATGCCGGAGTTGGGGTGTTACACTAACTTTTTAGCTTATACTATTTATTTATACTAAAGTATTGTCATTAAATAAAACATAACAAAAGGGAAAACAAATCAAAAGTTCATTCATAGTCCTTAAAGGAATTGCAATGTGTAAATTATACAGATTTATACATAATGACAAGTGATGCACGATAGATAAATACTTAACCAAAAGTTGCGGTTACAAGACTAATCATTCTAAAAGTCGCATCTAAGGATGATTGTAATTTAATATTACTCCTCCATTATTGAAACGTATCCACTTTATCGAATTTATTGAAAGATGAATGCACTACAACATTCTCATTTATTCAGAAAGAAATTTAATTTTCTCAAAGAAGCATCTAATTAGGAACTAGAAAACATGGATCAAATGAAGGTTCTCCTTAGGAACTTAAATACTAAACCTTAAACCCTAATATCACTTACTAGATGATAGAAGCCAAAAGGTTTTTTGAAAAGTTTAACTATAGGAGTACAAAATAATCCTTTTATTATAAAAGATTAGAAATTGGATTGCACTCTTCAACTCCATCAACTGACATCAATAAGCGTTATCTTACAAATAAAGATTTATGTGTGAAATAGATCCACTATGAGTATAAGCATGCCACGTATCTAATAAGTTAGATATATAGTTGTAAACATTGATCTAGTTTGTAGAGTTTTAGTCATACCAATGGTTGCTTTAAAGCAACCAAAGCTATTAATGCATGTAGTATTATTATGATAAGGCTTCATTTCTAATGCGTCAACCACAATCCAATCATCTATTAGTTTCATCTCTTCAACCACTAAATCATTATATGCACTAAACAACTGTATCTTAAACAACCATTATAAGCTTGACTCACTACAAGAATGAAATTTTTGTAATTCAAAATATTTTTCTCCAGTTGCATTTATATATAGGGAAAGAAATTGATAATATATTCTAATTTAGATGAGATAAGAATAATAAATTATAATATGTAAAATAAATTTAGTGTCACGAGTTAATAAATTGATAATTAGATAAATTTTTATATTTCTATTTAATAGTATATGTTGATACCAAATTTGTCACCTAATATCAATTACTAAATTTGTTTGAATGTGAAAAAAAAAAATCAGAAAAAGCCCCCATTAATTTGCTTTGTCTTCGCTTATACAGTTTTCCTTCTCATCCTTCAATTAAGTCTCTCAGAATTCTAATTTTAATGAAATTATGATTGAGAAGTCGGTGACTCGAGAGTTGCTCTATTTCTCAAAAATATTTTAAATAAATATTTATCTTTCTTATAATTTAGTTAAAAATAATATACCATAATTGTTTTTATGCTAGTAACTAGTAAAATTTTTAAAACTAATTTTAGTCTTCTAGTACTAACATACTATTATGTAAAATAATTATACAATTATAAATAGAAAAACAAAAATATGTACCAAAGAGGTACCGGTCTCTTGTTTATATATATATATATATATATATATATATATATATATATATATATATCAATGAGATACCAATATTTTGTCCACAAGATACAAAAAAAAATACTCATAATGTTCTAAAAGGGTATCAACATCTTATCCAAAAGAACACCAAAAAAATATATTCCAAAGAGATACCAACATCTTGTTTAGAAAGACACCAAAATAAATATACCAAAGAGGTACCAGTATCTTGTCCAAAAAAGACAAAAAATCATATGCTACCAAGGTACCAACATCTAGTCTAAAAGGACAAAAACTTATGTACTACCATTATACTGACATCATGTCCAAAAGAACCCAAATAATGTGCCACCATGGTATTGGCATAATATCTAGAATGATAAAAAATAATATACCGCCTTAGTACCAACATCAGGTGCAAAAGGAACAAAAGAATGTACCTCTGTCATATTGATGTTAAGTCTGAAAGGAGAAATGTAATGTACTTCCGAGATACCAACATTTAGTCTAACGGAAAAACACAAAAATCTACAAAACACCTATAACCTTCAAGCCTCATATTTTTTTGGGCTTCTCACTCTGTTAGACCCTATTTCTATCACTGACCATGCAAGTTGCGCCTAGCAAAAAATAGAGCTTTTTTAACCATTGAGCCTAACTCAGTCAAGAGAAATAGAGTAAGGCTCAAGTTACCAACTTCTAAACCAAAAACATCTTAGTACTGTATAGTCTGGAAAAATGAAGAAGCTTTAAGAGCTAATTCATTCAAAGGAAAAGGCACAACAACAATTTGCTTCTTACAAACGCCAGGAAATAAGAGAATCTCTAAGGAAAACACAAAAACCGATGGTAGAGTACCGATCAGTAGGATCACTAGCCCAGTCTGCATCTGAAAAGGCACTTAACTCTAGAGATGAATGAGCAGAGAAATGAAGTCCATGAAATAGAGTGTCCTTGATGTAACGAAGGATGTGAAGAATAGCGGCATAGTAAGAAGAGCGAGGATCAGACATGTACTGACTTACAATATGAATAACATGAGAGATGTTAGGTTGAGTAATCGTAAGGTAAACCAAACTACCAACCAACTGGCTATAAAGAGTGGCATCCTTAAATGGAACCCTGTTAAGGGGTGTAAGTTTGGCATTTGGCTCTAACAGAGTAGATGTGACTTTACTATCAGTTAAACTAGCTTGAGTAAGGAGATCTGAGGCATATTTTGCCTGAGAAAGATAATAGCCATCAGCGTCAGACAGTACCTCCAAACCAAGGAAGTAATTAAGTTGACCAAGATCTTTCATCTCAAAGTGTTTCTGAAGTGAGGTCTTTAGTGCAGATATCCCATCAATATCATCACCTGTAATGATCATATCATCGACATAAAGTAAAAGAATATAATGTGATCTGTGTTGCAAATAAAGAGAGTTGTATCATAAGAGCTAGAACGAAAACCAAGTTGCTGAATGATAGTGCTAAATTTGGCAAACCATGCTCGAGGAGCCTACTTGAGACCATACAAGGCACGACGTAGTTTGCAGACTTTGTGTGATGGATGAGCATATCCTGGAGGAGGTTTCATATAAACATCTTCAGTGAGATCACTATTAAGGAAGACATTTTTGACATCCATTTGAGATAATGTCCATCGGCGTATTGCTGCCACTACTAAAAGGCTCCGAACAGATGTCATACGAGCAACTGGGGCAAAGGTCTCTTCATAGTCAACTTTATACTCTTGATTGAATCCCTTAGCAACCAGTCTGACTTTATACCGTTCAATAGAGCCATCAGCTTTAGTCTTGATTTTGTAAACCCATTTATAGCCAATAGCGGATTTTTGAGAGGGAAAATCAACTAAGTCCCATGTATGTGATTTTTCAAGAGCTTGTAGTTCTTCTACCATTACTTGTTGCCAAACAGGATTAGAACTGGCCTCAGAATAGGATTGAGGCTCATACAAGGAAAGAGTGGACATATCTGCTGAGGACTCATCAGAATTACTTGGATCAGTGTTATCAAGAAATAGTTCTATAGACTCTTGAGTAAAGAATGGAGTAAGGTTAGATTCAGAACTGAATTTAGACATAGAGGAGAATAATTTGTGTTCCCAAAAGACCACATGTCTAGAAATACGAAGCCGATTAGACACAGGATCCTAACATCGATAACCTTTATGTTCAATCCCATATCCTAGAAAACAACATAAGTGAGCTCGAGGTTCTAATTTGGTATGCTCATGAGGTTGGAGAAGAACAAAGCAAGCACAACCAAATACTTTAAGAAGACTATAGTTAAAAGGAGTCCCATACAATCGCTCATAGGGAGATTGATTATTAATGACTAGGCAAGAAAGGCGATTGATAATGTAAGTAGTTGTGAGAGCAGTTTCTCCCCAAAAGCGTTATGGACAGGAGGCAGCAATGAGAAGTGCACGAACAGTTTTAAAGATATGTCTATGTTTTTTTTCAGCTCGACCATTTTGTTGAGAAGTACCTAGACAAGAGCGATGACAAAGGGTTCCATTGATTTGCAAGAGGTCTAAAAACTCAGAATCCTTATATTCCATAGCATTATCAGTGCAAAAAATTTTAATGGGACATGAAAATTGTGTTTTGATCATTTTAACAAAATCATGATAGATTTTAGATAGCGCTGATCTGTGCTTTATAAGACATATCCAGGTATAACGGGAATAATCATCAATAAAAATAACAAAATACTTAGAACCTCTCGTAGTAGCATTAGGGGAAGGCCCCCAAATATCAAAATGGATGAGATCAAATGGAGCTTTAGATATCGAGTTGCTCTTATTAAAAGGTAAAGCAGTATTTTTAGCTAACTGATAAGAGACACAATCTATTTGATCATGAGATACGCTACCAAGAATACCGCTAGAAATTAGTGAATGAAGACGACCAATTGGCAGATGTCCTAGTCGGGAGTGCTAAAGGCTAAAGGAAGAGACGGGAGTTGTAGAGGCAACAGGCAAGGGAATAGATGAATGTGTGGATGGAAGATGAAGACTGATGAGCTCAAACAAAAGTCCAACTTTACGGCCTATCCCAAGCGTCTGGCTCGTCCTCGGATCCTGCACACGACAACCAGAAGCAGTGAAAAGGACATGAAGACCAAGATTACATAATTGACCAACAGATAAAAGATTGAGAGTGAGACGGGGAATCAGGAGAGTGTCAGGTAAAGAGAGATTAGACAAAGTAATTTGTCCTAAGTGAATGACATGTATAGTAGATCCATTCGCAGTTTGAATGGCAGGAAACTGTTGGACAAGAGATTTGGAAGAGAAAAGAGTAGAGTTAGCAGTCATATGATTACAACATGCAGAGTCAAAAAACCAGGAAGATTTACCTTTGGGAACTGAGAAAGCTATAATTTGAGGATTACCAGAAGCTAAAATGAGAGGATTACCAGATTTTTGCAAACGTTGTGGAAGAAGTGATGCAATATCGGTGGTAGTAAGGGATAGAGAGGTAGGACAATCATTGGGACCATTAGTAGCAGCAGTAGACAGTGATGAAGGATGCTTGTGTCTTCCTTTATTTGGACAATCTCGTGCAAAATGTTGAGGACCAACCTTGCGACAAACTTTGCATCTCCTGACAGGACAATTGAGAACCCAATGACCAAGTTTATGACAATAGTTACAACTTACTATAGAGGTAGGTTGAGAAACTGAAGTTGTAGCTAGAGCAGTATCAATGCGAGATGGAAGAGGAGTAAGATGAGTTTTTTCAGAGACAAGCATATCAATAGCTTCATCAAGAGTAGGTAAAAGTTTGTGATGGAGAAAGGAAGCTCTAATAGGTTCAAATGTGTCTTATAAGGCCATAAGAAACATCATTAATCGTTGCTGGTCTCTATAAGTGGCAAATTTGGTTGCATCCTTAGAGGTTGTCCACTGAGAATCTGAAAGTGAAAGTTGGTCCCATAGAAACTGCATCTGGGAATGAAAGTTCGAGATAGATTGTCCGGTTTCCTGACACATTTGATGAAGTTTACACAGAATCTGATATTGGTGTGACAGATCAGTGGCAGTATACTGATGAGCAAGAAAATCCCATAATGTTTTTGCTGTTTCAAATCTCCCAAACTGTAGATGGATAGAAGGGATAGAAGTATTGCGGAACCATGTAATAATTTGGTGATTTTTGCTATCCCATTCTTCCAATCGGTCAGGGAATTTTTCATCAGTATCATCATCAGCCTTGACAGGTTCTGTAATGTGACCAGTAATATACCGCCAAAGACGACGCCCTTTGAGAAAGCTAGATATTGCTTGTGCCCACAAAACATAATTACGTCCATTCAGTTGGATGTGAATAAGATGAGAGACATCAGATCTATCCATAGTTTGAAGACCACCACTACCAGTCGTCGAAAAACAGTAAATATGGCTCACAAGAAGACTCACTGAGCACTTCTGAATCAAATGGTGACGACAGAGAGGTGGAACATGCCGGTGATAGGCCAGAGCAAAAGTTGACAACGGCGGGTTTGACCCAACTTTGATCGATGGGATAGGTGGCCGCAACACTAGATCGGAGACCATAAGAAGGATGGCCAGATGATTCTGAGTCGGACTACGGCGGCGGTGAGGTAAGACACGCCGGTGATCGGCTAGAGCAACTGTTGACGACGGCGGCTTTGACTCAGCTTTGACCATCGAGATAGGCGGCCATAATGAAAGATCGGAGACCACAAGGAGGATAGCCGGACGATTCTGAGTCGAATGGTGGTGGCGGTGTCGCTTAACTCGCCGGCGATCGAGCGGATTGAGGTGCGACAGAACCGGCCTGGGGGTTTCTTTGTGGCGGCGAATGGCGGCGCGTGTGGAGATATGCGGACCACAGAAGGGTTGGCCGGCGTTTTTTGAAGCTATGGGGACCGGCGATGCATCAAAAGGCAGACGGACAGTGGCGGCACGTGTCTCACGCGCGCAGCTGTGATAGGCGGCGCGTGAGGTATACGCACGACTGTGCTAAGCGGCCCTAGGTGCTCTTCTGGCAGCGTCAAGAACAGAATTCCGGAGATATGACCAAAAGGAAAAAGACCAAGATTGATTCTAAGCCAATTTTGGCTCTGATACCATGTTAAGAAAACTAGTTCTTGATATCTTGAATTAATTAAAATAATACAATAGTTAGCCTTTATATAGGCTAAGAAAAGAAAACCTAGTAAAAAAAGGGAAAGAAATCATAGAGAAGAAAGAAAAGGAATTCAAAAGAAATAAGGAAAATATAAAACATATTATTGTTTTAACATTAAAAAAGTATTAAATTATTCAAACATTTGCTCATTCATATTTAAGTTAAAATTTTTAACTAATTATATCAAGATATTTTTAACAAATATTTAGATATAAGTTAAAAAAATAAATGACTTTTAAATATCTGAATAATTATATTTGAATTTCAGTCAGAAAAATAAATAGAACTTTCCTCAAAAGATTTTTCAAAACATCTTTTTTACTTATGAGTCCGTTCCCTAGAAAAATTATGCACATAGTAGCACTTGTTATTTCCCAAAACATTGATAGTTTATAATTTAAAGACTCAACTCATAAAACAACAGCATTGAAAATAGATGGAATCTTGAAGCTGTCTCGAGTGAATTAATTTTGTAAAGGTAATTAATTATTGTTGGACTTATCTCCTAACCTCTTGCTAGACCGGTTTTTCGTGGACTTTGGCTTCAGTATACCTCCAAGATAAACTTAAAGGATAATGACGTAGGTCCAAGTATTCTTTCACAAAGGCCAGACCATATAGGAAAATTCCCTTAATTATTTTATCCGATCCATTAAAAGATAAAAGTATGTGCAAATCCTTAATTATTTACATATAGAATCT
Organism: Melia azedarach; assembly: GCA_028052125.1. Classification (NCBI taxonomy): domain Eukaryota; kingdom Viridiplantae; phylum Streptophyta; class Magnoliopsida; order Sapindales; family Meliaceae; genus Melia; species Melia azedarach. Next base: position 10,073,193 of record CM051394.1, read on the forward strand.
CACTAAATTCTTAATTATTGACAATTAAAACTCCACCAAATCCTTAATTATTTCCAATTAGAATCCCACTAAATCTATAATTATCTCTAATTAAAATTCCATTATGATTAAGATTCTAAATAACCTAAGAAATTAACATATATAAAAAAAAGAAAGAAGAGAAAAAAAATGGTCAGTTTTCCCTTATACAACAACTTTATTAGTTAATATCATATGATGAAATTTGGTATCACCAACTAACTTTTTTTTTAAAAAAATAGATTATTTGACTTTTGTCTTTCTCTTTAAAATTATTTTGAGAATTTACACTATTGCTTCTGGATATGTTTCCTGTATATGCTATTGTCTTTCTTTTTTGGATTTCAAAGAATTTTCATTATTGCAAATTTTCAATCTTCCATGTGCCATTCAAATAATTGAATCTGACGAGATATTGGTAAGACGCGTTTGTTTGTGTGTAATTGAATCTGACGAGAAGTCGGTTTAGAATGGTTTCGATGACAAGTTGGTTGGATTTTTCGGTGTTTGAAAGGACGATCCGTTCAAATTGTTGTGACATGTCTCGCTTTTTTTTCTATCATCTGGACGAGGGATCGTGTGCGTATTGCGTCTCGGTTTACCTTTTAGACGACAGGCCATTTACTTGTAAGATATTGGTGAGGTAAGTCGTTTATGTATAATTTCCTTGGATGAGAGGTCGGTTTAGATTTAGAATATGAATGATGATGACAAGTCAGTTGTATTTTTCCGTGTTTAAAAATTAAAAACTACAAACCATTCAAAAAAATTAAAAACTACAAACCATTCAAATTGTGATGACGTATAGCTCAAGCGGACGACAAATTATATGCACGAGTCGTATGTTTAATTTAATAAGTAATGTTTATCTCAAAACGTATCCCAAAAATGTATCTTAAATTGTGATGATACACCACAAATTCTTTTATAATGTCGATGATTGAGTGCAAAAGTTAGTTCGTTCGGTTTAATGAGTAATGACATCTTAAAATATTTTATATTTGTAAGATAAGCTCTTGAGTATAATTTGAATAGTTTAACGTCTTAAATGCAAGTAAATAATAGTACGAGACAAGAATTTCGTAATTCTAGCTGCTCTTTACTCGTGGAATATTCCGGACTGTAATATTTGTTTTCATGTGCTGGGTTTTTAGGATCATGTTCAAATTTTCAATCTTCCATGTGCCATTCAAATAATTCAAATAATTGTAACTTTTCTTTTATTGAGCCAACTCGAGAATCAAACCAAATATTCATATTTCTATATAACATTAAGCTGAAAACCTAATCGAACTTCTACAACCGAAGGTTTAGTTCGAGTACGATTTTGTGCCCATCCCAACATCGTTGTTCACTAATTTGATGTTTGAGAGAGTTTTGTGTTTACAATTTAAATTTTTAATGTGTAGAGTGTAGTATAAAGTTGAAATTATAAAACATAAAAGATTAAAACGAAAATAAGGATACTTTTGTAAAGTCAATTTCTAGATTTTAGCCAAATAAGCTTTTTAAAACTTTATCAAGACTTGTCTTTATTTTTCACTACAAACAAGTGGTTCCTACCCCATTTGTAGAGACACTAGAATTATATAAAAATTATATACATCAAAGTTATTCTCTTATCACCTCAGTACTTTAGAGTCCATTTGGCATTATTGTGAAAAGAGGTAAAAGTGATTTTGAATAACCAAAAGTCATTTTAGGTGTTTGATAAAAAAAATTCAAAATCACTTTTGTCAAAATAATACCATCTTGCAACATATTTTGAGAAGTAGAAGAAGAGTTGTTTTTTAAAATCTCATTTTGGAAAGCATTTTTATTTATAAGTATAATACCAAATATATCTATTTAAAATTACAAAACCTCAAAGTTAACCCTACAAGTAATTTTTAAATTTGAACTTTAATTGAAATTTTTTTATTTTTACTTTTGATTTATATTTTTTTTATAAATTATTTTATATCATATTATATTATAATTCACCTGTCATTACTTTCATCAAAACCATAAATAAAAGTGACGTCGTTGCCTAGTTAAAGTATGATACCTAGATATATATTAAACACTTTAGTCATTTTAGTCATCATTATTTACTATGTACATTTTAGTCATTTATATTACTATAATATTTTTAGCAACAAATTTACCAAATACACAAAATTTCTATTGAAATTCAAAAGCACTTTAACAAATAAAAGGGATATTATCACTTTCTTCCCCTAAGGCATCCCATATTATCAATTATATGCTTGAGATTGAAAAATAGACAAAGTCCTCCCCTCCCAGACAACACTCTATTAGTGTGTTTAATGAACATAAGGACTAAAAGGTAAATATACATTAAAAAAATTTAAAATCAGATTTTGGGGATAAGGACGTAGGCTTCGTGTTTTGTGCACAACTTAGCTAAGAACAAAGTGAAACCTATTTTTTCTATTAGAAAAATACCAATTTCATTCTTAATATATTTTGATATTATCAGTTACATTCCTATTATTTTAAAATTACACCTTTAGTTCTTACTGTTATAATACTAATCTTAGAAATTCAATTTTTGAGTAAAAATGACCTTATTGTCCTTATATTGATAATGATAACGTCAACTAATTTTTAAAAAATAAAATAAAATAAATATCAATTCTAAAAAACTCAAATAAATATTAACAATAAAATTATTTAATAAAAATTATTTTAAATTAAAAAATTACTAAAACGAAAAAAATAAATTCATAATGTAATAAATTTATTTATTTTTATTTTTTAAATTTTTACAATAAAAATAAATATAAATATAGATAATGAAATATAAAATTTTTATTTCTTTTCATTTTTAAATTTTTTACAATAAGATTAAATAAAAATAAAAATAATAAAATCTAAAAACTTATTTCTTTTTAGTTTTTACAATAAAATTAAATAAAAATAAAATAATAAAATCTAAATAAGTTTATTTCTTTTCATTTTTTAACTTTACAATAAAATTAACTAAAAGTAATATAATAAAATCTAAATTGTTTGTAAAAAAATCGTTTATGAATAAGACATTTTATAAAACTTAATTATGAATATTTTTTTGTAAATTTTTATAATCCCAAAAAATATTATTCAATAATTATTTGTTAAAATAAAAAATAAAAAAATAAAAAATAAAAATGAAAGCAATTAGTGTTTTAATAAATAGAAATTTATTTTTTATATTTTTTTGTATTAGTTTAAACCCAATGTAAATTTAGTTTAGTTAAGAGTAAATGTGTCAAATGATAAAATATACTAACATTTAACAGTTATGTTATAATAATAGGGACTAAATAAGTAATTTTTAAACATTAGGAATGAAAGTGATATTTTTTTCTTTTCTATTTTTACATCACTTGTAGCTTTGATTTACGGGGAGCAAAAGAATGTAGATTATGTATTCAAAGACTAAATTAGAGTAATCATTTTCATGAAAGCAAACAAAACCCCCTTTTTTTTTTCAATTAGAAGTATATATACCTTCTATTAGTAGACTTTGAATAATCAAAGTCATCACTCTAATAATTCTGAAACTACATATATGACCAATTTGTACCATTCATATATTATCTACAGTTTTTTTAAATGACAAAAAATTTAATGATCTTGTTTCTAAAAAAGAATTGATTTGTGCGTTTGGAATATATATATACTTTTTAGTCAATTTCAAGAAGATATATATATTTTCTCGAATTTTAAGGGTATGTCAACTTTTCATTTGATAGCAACCCAGTCGAAAAGTTGAAGTATCAAAAATCAAAATTTTTCTTTACAAGAAAATAACACACACTCGAAGGTAGCTTATCTCTAAGCCTTGGTCTTAAATTGCCAAGTCTCATTCGTTTTTTTTTTCCACATTTGTCTTATTAAAGTAATTTTCTACAATGCACTTTCTGGGATAGAATTTTAAATATGTAGTAACATCACTTGTAGCTTTGATTTACGGGGAGCAAAAGAATGTAGGTTAAAAATGTGTCAAGTCCATCTATCATAGCAGAGAGCAAAGATGCCAGAGGTAGATTGATGGGAAGCAAGCATGAGATTGTAACACCTAAAGGGAAATTATAGGAAAGAAACACTTGCTCCCCTAGAGTCATCCATCTCCGTTAGTCTTCCGTTTATTTTAAGGGTATTATGGTAAAAATACATATAACTTTTCTCTTTTGTGTTTTATTTACTCCTAAACATAAACCCTTTTTGAAAATAATATACTGAAAGAACTTTTACCTATCAAAGACATAAATTAATAAGTCTATTTCTGCAAAACATGAATAATTTATTCTCTTCAATGGAAAGTTTCATCTCCTAAATCCGTTCAAGATCATACCTTCTTCCACCAACAATACCATCTTGTGATTCTTTTCCTTTCATTAATGACTCAAGATCCCAATTAGTTGCTGCTCCTACTTGTCTTCTTGTTTAATGCATTAATAATGGTGTTGACTATAAAAAGAAAATTTTGTTTTTAGACTGATTTTGTGTCTCATCCATGTGCAGTTTGCTTGGTAAATCTAATTTTAGTTATAGGTTTGGAAAATTGTTTCATAATGTAGATAGAGAGAGATCAAGAGAGGGAGAAGAACGGAGGCGATGAATTTTTGTAGAAGGTGGAGAAAGAGAGAAAGAGTGTGGCGGGTTATTTCAAAAGAGGGTGAGAGGGAGAGAAGGGAGTGAATTTTTGCACCGGGTAGTAGAACAAATTTTTGCAGAATAGGAGGAGAAGGAGAAGGGGTTCGTGGATTTTGGCACAAAGGGGAAAGAGGGAAGAAGGGGGCAGTGGAGTTAAGGGGGAAGGGGAGGGGGAGGCACAGGCATATTAGGGTTATGTGTGCTACAGTGCAAAAAAATTATAATCATTGGAATTTTTTTCCCATATGACTATATAATGTTTAGTTAATGAAATCATGATATAGTATATACCCTTGAAGGATCAGACTCAAACTAATAAAAAATTGTTTTTTGTTGTTAACAATTGGAAACTAATAATATTTCATGGTCTAAACAAAATTGCTTCCAGGTTCCAATGCAATGTTTTTGGTTTATATAACGGTGGTCAAAATAAGGAAAATCTTTAAAATATGCATGAACCAAGTAGTCTAAGCACTTTTCTCATCAAAATGATAAAGGCGTTTTTTTCTATAGGGTACTATTTTGACAAAAAGTTATTGAATAAAAATCATTTTCTACCAAAATAGGCTATTGACCCTGAAAAGTTTATAGCTTAATGCAACAAATTAACATTTCCATCAAATTTCAAGCACATACTATTTGTACCATATGGGCTAATTACTTTTCAAAACTCTCAGAGCATATATTGGAAGACACGAGAAGAAAAATATGGATCATAAATTCCCATCAAGCAAAAATCGCCATATCTTAACTTTTGAAATAAGATCAACCGAGAATACACAACATTGAAAGGAAAAAGATACAAAAAAAAAAAAAAAGAAATGAAATGAACATTGACAATATTCTTATGAGAAAAAATATGATATATCTATGATAAATAAATCAATAAAATTTGATTTTTATAATAAAAATTCGATAGTTTTGTACACTTGACAAGAGTAATAAGAGAGTAAAAAAATTTAGTCGACAAAAGAAATAGAAATCGTATTTAAAAAAATTTACTCCACAAAAGAAACAGTAATTGTGTTTTTCACAGCTAAAATAGTTAATTTTTGAACTGATTTTTGTTATATCAAAAGCATCTCTACTTCTCATAAAAAAAAATTAATCAAAAAGTTTATGTGAAGTCCATGTAACTCCATTGGTATTAGAGACTAGAAAAGAACATAGATCTATATAAGAATACCCATGGAGAAAAACCGACTTTCAATAAAATAATAGAAATGAAACAAATTGAAAGAAATTCTACAACTGAAACACGGGTTATAGGAAATTAAAGGAGAAGGTAAATTGACAAGTCCATGACACCAAAATTGATGCCCAAGCTTAGATATCCAAGCTTTCCTCAGGTTGATTTACATTGGAAGTCGATCATGTATGCATAAGAAGAGCTTGAAATATTAACAGATACCTCTTACCCAACGCTATTTCCAGAAGTATGTGTAGTTAAAGAAGTTGGTTTCCTTCGATTTAGTAAGCTTTTGGTGGGAAAAAAAAGAAAAGATAAAAAAAGAAATATGGGTATGAACAAGACCCATTTATACATAAGGTAACGATCCAGCGTAATGGCGTGCAATCTTCCCTCCAATACTTGATTCTAGTTGCCATTATCACTATTTGAAGCTAGATCTTAGGATTTGTGTAGGTATGTATCAGAAAATTTGCCAAAAATATTATTTTGAGATATGAATTTTCTTTGTTTTTGGCGTATGGAGTTGGGTATAAGCTCTGAAAATTTTCAGACAATGAAGTAGCCGACATATCTAATTACTTTTACGTTTTTGTCCCTAAATGTCACAATCAATTAACGATTGACTAACATTACAAGGGAGGCATGTGATACAATCAAGATTTTTTTTCTCTAAGTGATACAAACCTAAACCTTAAGGGATGTATATGATAATACCCCTTATAAATTATATAATTTTTGCAACCATTAAATATATATATTTATTGATTGTAAGAGGAAATTGAAAATAAATAATTGTTGAATTAGTATATCCAGAATACATTGATCCATAAATTGTAAAAATTTATTGCATGAAGTAATAATATTTTTATCCCTAAATTTTAACGAAATAATAAATTATGACACATTTTTATAAATTTTAACATTTTTATTTTCGCTGTTATGTCCATTCATAAAATAGTGTCAAAGTATAATTTTATCCCTATTAATTAAAATTTTAAATTAAATTTTGATATTTTTAAAATTAAATTCGACAATTTTTAAAAGTCCTACAAATATAATAAAATAATAATATCACTTTTTTTATTTTTTCCACAACCCACGAAACCCCCCCAAACCTCTTCATTGCCGGTCACCATCATCACCACCACCTTCCTCTTTCCTCCCAACTTTACTCAAATTCTCCATGCTTAAAATCCTCTTCCACTGTCAATCATCACCATCACCACCACCTCCACCTCATCAGATCCTCCTCCTCCTCTACCACTACTACCATCATCATTAGTTCATGATCCAATCTTCTTCATCTCCCACAAATCCTCCAAACCCACAACTTCACTTCCGTCGATTACTACTACCACCACCACCACCATCTTCAAATCCTCATTTACCATGGGTTACCACCATCATCACAACCATTATCATCATTAGATCATATGATCCAATCCTCTTTTTTTTCTGACAAATCTTCTAAACTCACAACTACTCCAAACCAACGAATCCTAAAAAAAAAATTAAAAAAAGATTAAACCAAAGGGAGGAAGGTTGAGAGAAATAAGGAAGGAAGGAAAACACGGCGGCTAAAATGTGTGTTGATTCAATTTGTATTGTTTTGGGGTTTTGTTAATAGAAAGTCAAATTTACCCTTTGTGTTGCTAATAGGTACTAACGTTTATAATGTCAGGGATGAAAATATGAAAATTTATCAAAATGTCTCCTGATTTATTGTTTCACTAAAGTTCAGGGATGAAATTGTTATTGTCTATTTTTTGGGATTTAATAAAAAATAACCAACTTTTACCCTTCAAATTAAAAAATAATCGCCATTCTAATTTTTAATGAAAAATTACCACTCTCACAATTTTTAGATCAAATTATCCTTATTTATCTACGAACAAAATTGCACCACACCCTTTAATTATCTCATTTGTTCAACTCTCAAGTAAAGTGTGCATTTATCATTTATCATTCTGTCGTTTTTTAAGAGTAAATGTTCGTCATTTAAGGGAAGTTGGTTAAGGCTTTAAATTTGAATTCTAAAAAAAAAATGCAGAATTTTGTGTTGCCGGAAGACGAATTTCTTGTGCAGGAAGACAGAAGCAATTGTGAGTGCAGGACGTTGTACTCACGAGTTAGGTAGCATACTGCACTCACGAGCGGGGCGGATTTTGTCCCTTTTATGAGTGTTGCTCGTGAGTGCAAGACCGCTGTACTTATGAGCAAACCTTGCTCGTAAGTGCTGCGATCCTGCACTCATGAGCAAGCCTCGCTCGTGAGTGCCGCGATCCTGCACTCATGGCGAGGCAAAATTTACCCCGACATTTGATGGAACTTACTGCCCTGCTCGTGAGTGTAATACGCTGCCTAACTCGAGAGTACATTTATGAGCAAGGAATAATTTCTTCCTTGCTAGTGAATGCAGTCACGAGCAAGGAAGAATTTTCTTGCTCGTGAGTGCACTCACTAGTAAGGAAGAAATTATTCCTTGCTCGTGAGTGCACTCTCGAGTTAGACAGCTTCAATTTTCAAATCGTCTTCAACTTCTGTATTTCACCATTTTTATTATATTTATCTCAATATCACTAAATTTATCATATCGTATTTTAAATAAAATAACAAATTTTTTTTTAAATAAATAAATTAATGGATATTTTTTATTGGGTGTTTGAGTTTTTATTTTCTTTTTAGAGAAAAATTGTTGGACGAACTGGCAAAGAGGAAAAATAAAAAACTTCCAAGACAAAAAAACTGAACGATTTAAAGAAATATTAAGAGGGGTAATTTGGTCCAAAATTTGTGAGAGTGGTCATTTTTTATTGAAAATTAATAAGGTGATTATTTTTGTATTTGGAGAGCAAAAGTTGGTCATTTTCGGTTAAATCCTTTATTTTTGTATGCACCACAAGTAACCTATGACTATATTCATAAATCCAATAAGTTGTATAATACTAAAAATGTATTTCCAAGTTCATTTTAAAAACTATTATGAGGTGTTTTTAAAAAATTGTAAGATACATCTTGGGATTGTTGTGGTAGAGTGCCAACTATTGAAAAGTTTTAAAGTTTGTTAGGAGTCAGTTATGTACTGAATGATTTCAATAGATGATACAATGTTATATTATTACATCTTTAATTAAGTATTGCAATATTATTATAATAAGATAGAACCAAAGATAAAGAAGTCATCTAAAAGTATCTCTATCGTTTAATTAATTTTTTTAATTTGAAAAATTAATTTGTAGGAATATTATCCAATTCTCTTTAAAATTTGAGATTGTATCACTTAAATAAAAAGAATGAATGATGTATCGTATATCTCATTTTAATAGTAAGTTAACTAACATCAAATTATAAATTTATTCAAATGCCCTCAATCACCTATTTTTTATTATAAAATAATTTGCCACCAAGTTTTTTGAATGAAAGGTAACGTAACACGATTGTTTCAGTTCTATTTTCTTTGGTAATTAATTCAAAGTTCACAAGGTGATAAATAACTATTATACCTTTATAATTGTAATTATTTCATACGGGGTGGCTGCCGCAATAAGGGTGGCTGAAAATCTAAATGACAATTTTGAGAACGAAGAATTTACATATAACATTTATGCATAAGAATTGAAAATTACTAATGATCAATGACATAAGAATAACAAATCTTTCAAAGAAAAACTAATTTCTACGTCCTCTCTTCCTTTTAAAAGATTTCAATTGCAACCGAAAAGTCTTTGCAAGCCATTCTTGTTTCCTTATGCTAAAGATGTGCCCAAGAATGACTCATATTATTGTGCCACTCGCATATCCGTTCAAAACTATCTTCCAACCAAATGCAAACGGAGATTCAAAGTGCAGATCTTCTTCTTGTGAAGTCTCTGATTTATTGCATTTTCTCAACAGAGGTTCTCCGCACAAACCATAATTGCCATCAAATGAACTAAGATTAAATGTTGTGAATTGTGTTCCTCGAGGTATTTGTCCTCTAAGATGGTTAAGTGACACATTAAAGACCGCAATTGCTGTAAGATTTCCCAGTTGAGGAATTTCTCCCGAGAGCTTGTTATTAGAAAGCTCCAATGATTCTAGCAATATGAGGTTATTCAAAGATGGTGGAATGTGACCTTCGAGATTGTTGTTGGAAAGATTGAGAATTCAAAGCCCTTTTAAATTTCCAATTGATGCTGGAATCTCTCCAACAAATTTGTTGTTAGAGAAAGTAACTGCAGTGACCAAATTTGAGAGCTTTTGATACTCCAACTGTGTGCCTTTGTTACTCAATGTTAGTGAGTAGTCAAAGGAGCCATAAATGGTGCTCAAAGTATAAGAATCTGGCAAAAGTTTATCTTGCAAATATACCAACTTACTTGCATTGGTATTTTTCATGGCCTTCCAACTTCTGAAGTATTTGGACGGAAGATTACCTGTAAATCTATTATGCGAGAGGTCAATGATGTGGAGTTTAGAAAACTCAAAACCTGTTTTAGGTTCCTTAATTATTCCATAAAATTTGTTGAATTTCAAAATCAGAACTTCTAACTCCGGAAGAGTTCCAAGCCAAGAAGGAAAATTATCAGCGATTTGGTTATTTCCAAGATTAAGAAATTTTAGCTTTAAACAATTGCCCAAGGATTGAGGTGTTCTCCCTTGCAATGAATTGTTACTTAAATCAATCGTTGCGAGATTTGTTTGGTGGATGAAGTTTTCAGTCACAACTCATGACTGAAACTGCCCAAACATTTTGGAAGCTTGCCAGTTAAGTTATTGCAAGATGAGTCAAGAGCATGAAGTCGATACAAATTGCATATCCAGGGTGGAATTTCTCCTATCAGATGATTGTTTGAAACTAGATAGGAATGGGTAGACATTGGTGGAATTGGGCGTGGTCCTTGTAGATTATTAAACCTAAGGTCTAAATTTGCTAAATTTGTCCATGGAAGAACAGAAAGATTATGCTCGACGCTTGTCAACAGATTGGAAGAAAGGTTCAAATATTCTAAGCGACTTGTACTTACATTTAAGAACCATCCAGGTATTTGACCAGCAATCTTGTTGAAGGAAATATCCAGACACCTTAATTGATCTTGGTTGTGCAAGAAATGTGGAAACTCGCTAAGGTTACATGAACTGGATCCTATAACAATGAATCTCTGCAAAGTGGTATTGACAGTAGTTCTGGTGAGTAATGAAACTTGTTTGACGAGAGAAGCAATATTTCTAAATTTTTCATGTTAGCAAGAAACAAATTCAGATCTACTGTGCCATTTAAATTATTTGAGGAAAGATCGAGCCATTGAAGATTCTTGAGCTCAAAGATAGAACTAGGAATAGAACCTTCCAATTGATTTGAGGCAAGACGTAGACATCGCAAATGGGTTAGGTTACTGATTTCCACTGGGATATGGCCGGTCAGTTGATTAGAATCTAAGTTGAGATTTGATAGCTTGTTCAGGTTCGTCAACCAAGAAGGTATTGGACCAGTTAATTGGTTATGCATCAAATATAATGCAGTGGGTTGAGTTAGATTCATAAGCGCAGAGGGGATTTCCCCTATTATGTTGTTGTACGAAAGGTCCAAATGAGTCAGTTTTTTAAGATTACAGATCCAAGACAAAGGTTTAGAATTTAGGCCAAAAAAACTGTTGTTAGAAATTGCCAAGTAATTGAGCTCGGTAAGATTACTAAGTGAAGGCGGGATCTTTCCTGAAAAGGTAGAGGAGCTAACATCCAAGTAAGATTAGGATCTTAGATTTGCTATAGAAGCTGGCCACTCACCCTCAAAGCTGTTAAAAGAAATGTCCAGATGGAGGAGCTTGGTGAGGTTACCAATCGAAGAGGATAATGATCCTGAAAAGTAGCAGTTAAATTAGTATAATTTTCATTCGATATTTAATTATAAATATCACAATAAAGTAAGATTAATTAACAGAAAAATTCAATGGGAATCACCTTGCAAGCCGCATTCTCCCAAAGATAAAAATGCCAAGGAAGATAAATTTGTCAAGGAGGCTGGTATGGAAGAGGAAATCTTCGCCACACTAAGATCAAGTACCTTCAGGTTGAGTAGCTTCTCAACAAGATTTGTTAGACTTGGGTTTTGTAGCTCCAAAAAATTTAGTGATACATCAAGGAAAACTAACTGGGAGAGCTCTAGTAGCTCTGATGGTATTTGACCCGAAAAGGCGGAAAAAGAGAGGTTTAGATATGATAATCTGCTAAGATTAATAATCCCATATGGGATACTGGATGAATTGAAATCGTTATCAGCAAGGCTAAGCCGTTGAAGATGAACCAAGTGGAACAGACTGCTGCTAGAGTTGATGGAACCATAGAGAAAACTGCTACTGAGATCAAGTTTGATAACATGACCGGTGTCTTCATCGCATTTGATGCCATCCCACAAACAACAGTTACTATTTTGTTCATCCGAATTCCACGATGCAACTTTTGGGTAAGCAGAAGGATCTATAGAAACAGACTGATTATTGATAAGGCTTTGCTTAAATTGCAATAAAGCATAAAGCTCATTATCTGAGCAGCTAATCACAAGATGAATTAATGAGAGTAAAATAGGCAATACTTGGATGAAAGTGAAGAAACACAAAGCAAATCTCATCATGTTTGGAGGATTTATACTTCTGCTCAGGGCCGGTGAATTAGGATGGTTTTATATATAGGCGAAAATGGGGCTAAAAGTCATCCTTAATAAATTAAAGAAAACAAACCCCATGAAGATCACAGGTTTTGGGAAAATATATTATAATATTATATCGTAGCAGGATTATTAGACTCGACTCTCACCCTTCATACTTGTAAAACTTATTTAACTAAAAATTAAAAAGCATGTATGCAAAAGACTTGTTAAATTATATAAAGTAGACAGCGCTAATGTTATAATCAATTACTTTATGAAAAGAAAATACGATACAGAATTCAAAGTACTCTTAAAATAATCTTTGCGGCAATAAAGTTGATGATCAAGTGGGTAGTGTTCGTGGTTTCAACTTTTCTTTTTTAACGCGTAAAACCTTTTGTTTCTTCTAATTTGATTACGGATAATTACTATTTTTTGTTGATTTGTAACGTGAATTGCGGGTTTTTTTTTTTATAAGAAAAAATATAAAGACTAGTGAAGAGCTTTAATCATTTTCTCATTAGGTCTTTAATCAGGGGTGGCTCTAAAACAAAAGCTCAGGCCATAGGCAAATCTTCAGCATTGGAGCTTTCTCAAACTTACTTCGACAAAGTATGTATTTTGTTTAAAAAAGATTCATCTAATGTTTAAAAAAGTATAAATGCCAAATTATGCCTTGTGTGCAAAACTAACATAGACGTTAGTAGTAACACATACTCTTCCATGGCAATTTAGCAGCGTGCTATGAGGATTTATCAAATGAGATGTTAGTTTATCAATAAAGCACATGAAAATTAAGATTAAATGAAGCTTAATGAGGCAATAATTGATACCTTCCTTTGCGCTGAGCCTGAAAGAGTAGATGGCAATGGTCATGTCCTTATCCAGTGCAGTTTCTTAACCTACATAAAATTATAGATTAGGAGAAAATATTCATAAAAATAATTGAATAGCATTTTCTTGATACCATATTTTAAGAAATATATTTTTCTAAATAAAAAATAAATTTTTATTCTAATAAACATTGTATATAATTTATTAAATATAAATTTATTTGAATAAATTGAAATCAATAAAAATAAATTAAATTGTATATCTAATCTTAATAATTACCTTCAATGTTCTTGTATTACAGATTGAGAATGCGGACTCAAGGACTGCAAATATCGTGGAGAATCCAATGCTCCAAAAACTCAACGCTTTCTTTGCAAAATTAATAAAAGTTAACTAGATAATACTTATCAATCCAAAAGTTGTTGTTACAAAATTAATCATTCTAAAAGCCACATCTAAGAATAGTTGTAATTTAATATTACTCCCCCATTATTGGAACATATCCATTTGGATAGTATTTTATCTGACTTTATTGCAAGATGAATGCACTACAACATTCTCAGTTATCTAAAAAGTTTAATTTTTCTCAAAGACGCATCTAATTAGGAACTAGAAAACATGGATCAAATGAAGGTTCTCCTTATGAACTTAAATACTAAACCTTAAACACTAATATCACTTACTAGAGGATAGATGTCAAATTTGGTTTTTCAAAAGTCTTAACTAATAAGGTGCAAAATAATCCTTTTATTATAAAATATTAGAAATTGGATTGCACTTTTGAACTCTATCAATTGACATCCATAAGCATTATCTTGCAAATAAATATATGTCATATAGATCCAATTTGAGCATAAGCATACCACGCATCTAATAAGTTAGATATAAAGTTGTACACATTGATCTAGTTTGTAGAGTTTTTTTTACCCATACCAGTGGTTGCTTTAAAGCAACCGTACCTAATGCATGTAGTATTATTATGATATGGCCATCATTTCTAATGCGTTAGCCACAATCCAATAATATATTAGATTCATGTGTTCAACCACAAAATCATTATATGCACCAAAATAACCGTATATTAAAGCATCATCATAAGCTTGGCTTAGTACACGAATGGTAACTTTTGTAATTCAAATTTTTTTTTTCTAGTTGCATTTATATACAGGGAATGAAATTAACAATATATTCTAATTTTATGTATTAAATTTTAACTAATTGATTAGATAATAATAAAATGTAATGAGATGTTAAAAATAAGAATTTTTTTTTGCACCATCCTTTTTCTATGAAATACAATCATTTCTCAAACATAAAATGGTAGTGGATAAAATAAAAAAAAATGAGGTAATACTTCAAAAGTGGAGTAGGTTATGGCAAAAAGGCTAACAAATGAAAAGTTTTTTATTTAATGGCTCAAAGGACTTATTAAGAAAAAATATTTTAAAAAGTAGGCTTTAAAAGCTCAAACGGATCAAAAAATGTCTTCTATCACTTTTTAAGAAATATGATAGCTATTTATATCAACTAGCTCAATGGGCTTTACAATATAGCAACATGTACAAATTTTTTTTAGTATTAGTTGAAAGTTTAAATGTAGAGATCATTAAAAAAAATGCATGAATTATAGGCCAAAGGGATACTCTCCAAAGAAAAAGAAAATAGCCTCAAAACTCACTTGGAACAAAATTAAATGGCATGTAATTCCTCTAATGATTAGATTCATTTCACTCATCAAACTTTTGTTTCCTTATTAGTACTAACCTTAACATGCAATTCAAGAAAACATGATATGTTATTTAACTAAACAAAGGATGATTGCCAACAATAAAACTTGAAAATCCTGATTTTTTTTTCCTTAAAGAAGACACTTCACCCCCTAACTAAAATGAAATATTGTCCTTAATATTAAAAAGATATAATATGAGAAACATATAGAGAACATAATAAGAATAAAAAAAGGTTGTAGATGTCACCTGGAAATTTGAAGGGCTTGTATTCTTGATGTTGTAATAATTTCTTTTTAGAAAAGAAAAGAAAAAGGGAAAAATATTACCAAACGTAAGTGGGTTGTCTCCCACCAAGTGCTTTCTTTAATGTCTTAGCAAGACATTGAGCCTTCTTGTCAAGGATTGAACAACTCAACGTATTTCACCTCCTTTTTTTTATGAACTTCTTCCAAGTATAGCTTCACACGAAACCCATTTAATTTGAATGTCACTTAAGTCTTCGGATTTAATAATTCTACCGTTCTATGGGAAAAAACTCAGACTGTTGGGAATGGTCCACACACCATTTTGACCTCAACTTTCCTGAAAACAGTTTAAGATGAGAATTAAATAAAAGAACTTTCATTCTAAGATGAAGAGACTTAGGAATAAAAATATTGTGATTTAGGAAATACCCTTAATAAACTTTAAAATTTTCACCTAAATTTAATGAAAATTTTATCATTCCTAACATACCCCCAACTAACTTTGAAAATTTTAATCCTTATCCCATTTTGTTATATTTCTCTTTTAATTGATTATCTTATTTTTTTAAATTATTAAATTTACAATTATTTTTATAATAAATTTATTTACTTGATTTTTTTAATAGTATTCATGGCATAAATAGTAATTACTTTTAGAGATCTTTATAAAATAAAAATATTATTATTACTAAATAATTATTTTATTTTTAGTATATCTATTATTATTAAAAATGATAAATTTAAAAATATGACTAATACATGGATATTTATTATGTCTCTATTAAATTTTATATAATACCTATTTAAAAAATATGGAATGTCAATTTATATTTATAATTTGTATTTTTATTTTTCAAAATATTTTTTTTATTAAAAAAATATTAATGCATTGATGTTAATTTTATATATTATTTAATTTTAAAAAATATTATCAATTTTTATATATTATATAATTTGAAAAAAAAAATATAATATCTATTTTGGTAAAGGGATAATGACAGAAACCTCCCTGAGGTTTAGCCCAAAAGACAAATACCCCCTGATATTTGTGAAAGGACAGATGCCCCTCTAATGTTTGGCCTAATAGGTATATACCCTCCTTTACTTTATTTTTGTTGATCTATTAATTTATTATCATTTGTATCCCTAAACTTTTATAAAATAGTAATATAATATATCTTTTATTTAATTATAACATTTTAGTCTATATTTTAATATTTTTATAATATAATATTTTAACTTTAATAATTTAGTCCATATTTAATATTTTTCACAATATATTCAAGATTAAATAAAATTTTTAATTTATTATTTTAGAAAATAAAATATTATTAAAAAAATTTAAACAATGAGTTAGATTAAACTCATCCTAAAATATTTATAATCTTTTTTTTACCAATAAATTTGATATTTAATTGTTAAAAAAAAATTGAAACATATTTTAACATGTCATTCTTATATAAGATTTTTTATTTAAAAGATTATATTAAATTTATCATATTTTCTTAAGAAAAATTTTGAAAATATAAATAAAAGTTTAAAAAAGAAAAAAATTTAATGTCATTTGTCAATAGAATTAGTAATTAGATATATTTTATATTCTTATTAATCAAAATAATTTAATTTTAATTAAAAGTAAAAAAGAAAATTTTGATTATTTTTATTTATAATATATAAATATATTATAACATGTATTTATTGTTTATATTTTTTATTTATATTTGCATATATTTTAAAAAATATAATGAATCTAAAATATCTTTTTAGATAAATATATTACATATAAAAATAAAAAGTTAAAAAAATATTTCAATTAAATTTTTTTAATAATTAAATATCAAATTATTATTATTATAAAAGTAAAAGAGGGAGGTTAAAAATATCTTCGCATGAGTGTGATTTAACTTATTATTTAAATTTTTTCAATAATCGTAGTTTTTAATTTTATTATTAAAATATTAAATATTTTAGCATGAATTTAATCTAACTCATTGTTTAAATTTTTTTAATAATATTTTATTTTCTAAAATAATAAATTAAAAAGTTTATTTAATCTTGAATATATTGAGAAAAATGTTAAATATGGACTAAATTGTTAAATTTAAAATTTTATATTTTAAAAAATATTAAAATATACACTAAATTATTATAATTAAATAAAAGATATATTATATTACTATTTTATAAAAGTTTAGGAATATAAATAATAATAAACTAATTGGTTAAACTAACAGAACAAAGTCAATGGGGATATATACCTATTAGGCCAAACGTCAGGGTGGGCATTTGTCATTATCCTTTTAGTAAATTTTTAATATTAAAGTACTTTTTTAATTACAAATCCAAACTCTTAATTTACTACTAAAAGTATAATATATGTATTTTTGATAACTCTTAACAAACAATAACTTCTTTTCTAAAAATTACTTTAAAAAATGGTAAAAAGTAAAAGCAATAAGTATATTAGCATTTTTTTAACACTTCCAAACAAAAGCTTAGTCAATAAATATGATTAAATAGTGACCAAATTTGTTAACTAAAAAAGATACACTTTAGTAATAAATTTCTTTGTAGTAAAGGGAATGAACTTTTAGTGTCCAGTTTCATGACAAATAAGTTTACTGTATTTTACTTCTTAATTACCAACGAAGTAGTTCAGTGACCAAAGTCTTGATGAAGAATTCGGACACTAATACTTTTCTTTTCTAGTCACCTATATATAGTTACTATTTCTTTTATAAGAATTACTAAAATTTTGTGTTGTTGACTAATTACTTTTTGTGATGAGATTTTGTACTTTCTAATTTTTATTTAAATAATTTCCAATAAATTTGAAGGGTGAGTTAAGAGTCTAATAATCCTGCTAAGGATTTAAATATTAAAGTATTTTCTCAAAACTTGTGATTTTCATGCTGTTAGTTCTTTAATTTATTCAGGATGACTTTTAATCCAAGCTTGGCCTATATATGTATATATATATAAAAGCATCCTAAAATTTAAAGGTTGCATCCTGGAATTCGAATAAAAATAAATCCATTTAAAATAATTTTATTTAAATATTAATTATTACCAAATTTTTAGTATTAAATAATAAAAATAAATCCATTTAAAATATTTAAATGATTAAAAATTTAACGATTGGCTCTACTTCATAGTCGGTAGTTTTAATTTTTTTCCTATTTATTATATCAACAAAAAAAAATTTATAATTGTAGTTTTTGCCTTGCCTTATTATCATATTCTTAAGAAAAATTCTTGCGTGGTCATATAGGGATGTAGGGTGCTACAAAAAAGAAGTTATTATTTTAGTATTATGGATATATTTAGTAAATTTTATAATACTTAATAGAGTTTCAATTAAAATATTGCAGATTATGTTTTCAAAGACTAAATTAGAGTAATCATTTTCATGAAAGCAAACAAAACCTTTTTTTTTCAATTAGAAGTTAATATACGTTCTATTAGTAGACTTTGAATAATCAAAGTCATCACTCTAATAATTCTAAAACTACATATATGACCAATTTATACCATTCATATATTATCTATATTTTTTTTTAAATGACAAAAAATTTAATGATTTTGTTTTTAAAAAAGAATTGATTTGTGCGTTTGGAATATATATATACTTTCTAGTCAATTTCAAGGAGATATCTATATTTTCTCGAATTTTAAGGGTATGTCAAATTTTCATTTGATAGCAACCCAGTCGAAAAGTTGAAGTATCAAAAATCAAAAAAATTTCTTTACAAGAAAATAACACACACTCAGAAGGTAGCTTATCTCTAAGTCTTGGTCTTAAATTGCCAAGTCTCATTCGTTTTCTTTTTCACATTTGTCTTATTAAAATAACTTTGTACAATTATAACTATTCCCTCTTTGACTTACTAGATAGGTGATTATACACAATTTAACAATTCGCTCAATCTAATAACTGTTGTATTGTAAACTTAATCTAGAATATTGAATTGTCTAAATTGGTGTACTAGATTTAGTAAGCAATGGTGTACTAGATTTGGTAAACAATGGTGTACTAGACAAAGTCAATATTGGTGTACTGGACAAAGTCAACATTGGTGTTCTACGTGAAGACTAAATCAATGGTTTAGAATGGTTTGCTTCAACTATAAATACCCCTCCCCCCTTAAGGTTTTAAAAATAAGTTAGAAATAAAGCTTGAGTCATTGTTCAAGTATTTGAGAGTGTTTACATATTTCTTGTAAATTTGTATGAGAAATAAATATATTTGTGTGTTTTGAGTCATTACGAAATTCTTATTTTTCAACAAAGTGGTATCAGAGCTCGGTTTTGTAACTTGGATGTTATATTTGTGTGATTACGTGCATATTTAGAAAATTCTGTCAAAAAGGCCAAGATTGCCTAAGGAGTCTGGGTTTTAAGTGGGACCGTTGTGACCCCTCCAGTCTTTCCTGGGAATTTTCTTAGTGTATATTTTCACACCTATAAGCATTCATATTACTATCCGAAATACTGTTAGAAAGCTATGGTAAATGGAGGTATGACACCATTTCAAGTTCCAATTCTCAATAGAAGCAATTATGATAATTGGAGCATAAAAATGAAGGCACTCCTTGGAGCACAAGATGTGTGGGAGGTCGTGGAGAAAGGTTATAATGAACCTAGAGATGATGTTGCCATTTCTGTTTTGACTCAAGCACAAAGAGACACGTTGAAGGACTCGAGAAAGAGAGACAAAAAAGCTCTCTATGTCATTTATCAAGCATTAGATGATGATGCTTTTGAGAAGATATCAAATGCAACTTCCGCAAAGCAAGCATGGGATAAACTTCAAACATCCTACAGAGGTGCCGAGCAAGTAAAAAAGGTACGTCTTCAAACATTGAGAGGAGAATTTGAAACTTTATATATGAAGGAAGGCGAGTCAATTGTTAATTACTTCTCTAGAATTGAAGCTATTTCTAATCAATTGAAAAGAAATGGTGAAAAATTAAGTGAAGTAAGGATAATGGAAAAGATACTATGATCTATGGATTCAAAATTTGATCACATAGTCACAACAATTGAAGAAACTAAAGATTTGGAAGAAATGACGATCGACCAACTACAAGGATCATTGCAAGCCTATGAAGAAAAAATAAAAAAGAAGCAAGGCATCTCCGAACAACTTCTCAAGATGCAATTCAAGGAGAAAGAAGACATTCAAAGCTATGAGAGAAACCAACGAGGTCGAGGTAGAGGTCGAGGTCAAGGACAAAGTAGAGGCCGTAGTCATGGACGAGGTTGGAATTATAACTACAATAATTTCAACAACTATGAGAAAGGAGAAAGCTCAATACGAGGTCGTGGAAGAAACAATCCAAATACAAGGTACGACAAGTCTAAAGTCAGATGTTATAATTGTCAAAAGTTTGGCCATTATGCTTCTGCATGTAGAGCCTACAACAATGAAGTGGAAGAGAAGGCTAACTATGTAGAAGAAAAGAATCAAGGAGATGAAACTGTCTTGTTAGCATATAAAGACAATAGTGGAGGCCAAGAGAACACATGGTATCTTGACACTGGTGCGAGCAATCATATGTGTGGAAAAAGAAGCATGTTTGTGGAGTTAGACGAATCAACAAATGGAAATGTTTCTTTTGGTGATGATTCAAAAATAGCCGTGAAAGGAAGAGGTAACATTCTTATACAATTGAAAGATGGTAGACATCAATTTATTGGAAATGTCTACTATGTGCCTAATATGAAAAGTAATATTTTGAGTTTAGGTCAACTCTTAGAAAAAGGTTATGACATTCATATGAAAGATTATAGTCTTTTTATAAGAGATGACAAAGGCAACTTAATTACTAAAGTGAAAATGTCAAAGAATAGAATGTTTTCTTTGAATATTCAAAACGATGTTGCGAAATGTTTGAAAGCTTGTTACAAAGATGCATCATGGCTATGGCATCTTCGATTTGGGCATCTCAACTTTGGAGGGTTAGAGCTATTGGCTAAGAAGGAGATGGTAAGAGGTCTTCCTTACATCAATCATCCGAACCAACTTTGTGAAGGATGTTTACATGGGAAGCAATTAAGAAAAAGCTTTCCAAAAGAGTCTACCTTTAGAGCCAAGAAACCACTGGAGCTCATTCATGCTGATGTATGCGATTCAAACAAGCCAAGATCTCTTGGTAACAATAATTATTTCCTTCTCTTTATTGATGATTTTTCAAGAAAAACATGGATCTACCTTTTGAAGCAAAAGTCTGAGGTATTTGGAGCTTTCAAGAAATTTAAAGCTGCCGTTGAGAAAGAAAGTGGTCGTCAGATTAAGGCCATGAGAACTGATCGTGGAGGAGAATTCACTTCCAAGGAATTTCAAGAATTCTGTGAAGCAAATGGAATTCGACGATTCTTAACCGTTCCGAGATCCCCCCAACAAAATGGTGTTGCTGAAAGAAAGAATCGAACAATTCTCAACATAGCGAGGAGTATGTTGAAAAGTAAAAGACTACCCAAGGAGTTTTGGGCTGAAGCTGTATCAACTGCTGTATATCTATCCAATAGATCTCCAACAAGAAGCGTGTGGGGAAAAACACCACAAGAAGCATGGTGTGGAAGAAAGCCTGGTATTTCTCATCTTAGAGTTTTTGGAAGTGTAGCTCATGTTCATGTACCAGACGAGAGAAGAACAAAGCTGGATGATAAAAGCGAGAGTTTTATCTTCATTGGCTATGATTCAAGTTCAAAGGGTTACAAGTTGTATAATTCAAACAGCAAAAA
Source organism: Melia azedarach (assembly GCA_028052125.1). NCBI lineage: Eukaryota > Viridiplantae > Streptophyta > Magnoliopsida > Sapindales > Meliaceae > Melia > Melia azedarach. The sequence goes on from CM051394.1 coordinate 10,095,228, forward strand.
GATTGTGATCAGTCGAGATGTAATATTTGACGAAGAAGGAGAATGGGATTTTGGTCCAGATGTCGATGACTTCAACTTCTTTCCTTTGTTTGAAGAAGAACCAATAATGGAGCAAGCAGGAGAAGCAAGAGAAGAACCTACTACTCCGCATACTCCACCAACTTCACCAACAACAAACAATCAAGGAGATTCACCACCATCCTTTTTAAAGGAAAGAAATGAAGAACGCACAAGGAGTTTCCAAGATCTCTATGAGGTAACTGAGAGGTTAGATAATCTTACTCTTTTTTGCCTTTTTGCTGAGTGTGAACCAATGAGTTTTGGAGAAGCTATACAAGATGAAAAATGGAGAAATGCAATGGATGAAGAAATTAAAGCTATTGTGAAGAATGATATGTGGGAGCTTGTGTCACTTCCTAAAGGACACAAAGCTATTGGAGTCAAATGGGTGTACAAAGTAAAGCAGAATTCAAAAGGAGAAATTGAACGATACAAAGCGAGGCTAGTTGCAAAAGGCTACAGTCAAAGAGCCTGCATCGACTATGATGAGGTGTTTGCTCCGGTAGCACGCTTAGAAACTGTAAGACTAATCATTTCTTTGGTAGCTCAAAACAAGTGGAATATCCATCAAATGGATGTAAAATCTGCATTCTTGAATGGAGTTCTCGAAGAAGAAGTCTATATACAACAACCTACAGGTTTCGAAGTCAAAGGGCAAGAGGACAAGGTGTTGAAATTGAGAAAGGCTCTCTATGGTTTGAAACAAGCACCAAGAGCATGGAATAGTCGAATCGACAAGTATTTCCAAAAGAATGGTTTCACTAAGTGCCCTTATGAACACGCACTTTACATCAAGATCAAAGATGAAGATATTTTGATCGTGTGCTTGTACGTAGATGATTTGATTTTTACTGGAAGCAATCCATGCTTGTTCGATGATTTCAAGAACACGATGACTAAGGAGTTTGAGATGACTGACATTGGGCTTATGGCGTATTACCTCAGTATCGAAGTAAGACAAGAGGAAGATGGAATTTTCATTTCACAACAACGCTATACAAAGGAAATCCTCAAGAAGTTCAAAATGGAAAATTGCAAGCCTATTAGTACGCCAATTGAGTGTGGAGTTAAGCTCTCGAAGCATGAAGAAGGAGAAAGAGTAGATTCAACTTTTTTCAAGAGCTTGGTTGGATGTTTACGATATTTAACATGTACCAGGCCCGATATTCTCTACGCGACAGGACTTGTAAGCCGCTACATGGAAACTCCAACAACCACACATTTCAAGGCTGCAAAGAGGATTCTTCGTTATCTAAAAGGTACAACAAACTTTGGTTTGTTCTATTCATGTTCAGATAATTTTGAACTTGTTGGATATAGCGATAGTGATTGGGCTGGAGATACTGATGATCGAAAAAGTACAACTGGTTTTGTATTCTTTATGGGAGGCACCGCTTTCACCTGGATGTCAAAGAAGTAACCAATTGTAACATTTTCCACATGTGAAGCTGAGTACGTAGCTGCCACATCATGTGTTTGCCATGCAATTTGGCTTAGAAACCTACTACAGGAGCTGAGATGGTCACAAGAGAAGCCAACGAAGAATTATGTTGATAACAAGTCAGCTATGGCATTGGCAAAGAATCTAGTGTTTCATGATCGAAGCAAGCATATTGACACGCGTTACCACTACATAAGAGAATGCATCACAAGAAATGATGTACATATGGAGTACGTGAAGTCCCAGGATCAAATTGCTGACATTTTTACCAAGCCACTCAAACAAGAAGATTTTATAAGATTGAGAAATTCACTTGGTGTGATTAGATTAAGTTTAAGGGGGAGTGTTGTATTGTAAACTTAATCTAGAATATTGAATTGTCTAAATTGGTGTACTAGATTTAGTAAGCAATGGTGTACTAGATTTGGTAAATAATGGTGTACTAGACAAAGTCAATATTGGTGTACTGGACAAAGTCAACATTGGTGTGCTGCACAAAGTCAACATTGGTGTTCTACGTGAAGACTAAATCAATGGTTTAGAATGGTTTGCTTCAACTATAAATACCCCTCCCCCCTTAAGGTTTTAAAAATAAGTTAGAAATAAAGCTTGAGTCATTGTTCAAGTATTTGAGAGTGTTTACATATTTCTTGTAAATTTGTATGAGAAATAAATATATTTGTGTGTTTTGAGTCATTACGAAATTCTTATTTTTCAACAAAGCTCAGTATTCACAAAATTTTCTATAAATTGTAGTTTTTGTTGTGATTGATATTTATTCTTAAGAAAAGTATTTGTCTAGCTATATAAAGTGTTACGTAAAAAAAAAAAGCTATTATTTTAATAGATAAATTATCGAATAAAATAATATTAAAAAATATTTAATAAAACAATGTTATCATATATTTATTTTTTAAAATTATGAAATTAATCTATATTAGATATAATTTAGCACCGTACATTTTTTAAATTATTGTAGTCTCTAAATTTAACTGCAGTAAGTGCAGTAATTAAGATCATAATGCACTTTCTGGGATAGAATTTTAAATACGTAGTAATGTTCAATTTTTAATCTTCAATTGTTGTCAAATAAAATCATTAAATATTACAATATTATTAAATCAGAAGGTTAGTAATAGTTAATTTGACAAGAAATGCCAAATAATCTCTCCCTAAGATTTCTTTTTAGAGATTAAAAAAAAGGTAGCAGTTAAAAAAAAAGTGGTTACTAAATATTTTAATCATTGCACTTTTAAAATTAATTAATTTATTATAATCTAAAACATAATTTAAATTCAAAATTAATGGAAAGATGATATGAATTATAGCAATAATAGGACCATATTTTTACAAATGATAAAATGAATGATTAAGATTAAATAAAATAATTAAAAAAATATATAATACGTTGAATAATAAAATATTTAACTGACAAAAAAAATGCTTTGATGGCAACCCAGTTGAAAAGTCAAAGTATGACTAAATAAATTTCCATTGGACACCTTGAATTTCCATCGCATCTTCGGATATCTCAAATTTCCATTGAGCTCTTGGGTACCTTTTCCAACTATTACGCTCTTTTTGATTGCTCCATTTTCTGGCTCTTTTAGTCTTTTCTCGATCTTTTTAGCTTTCTAACCTCTTGTTTTTTCTCACAATTATTTTGGGATTCTCATATTAAATTTCTGGGTCAGTTTTGGAGCAATCTTTAATTGTAATCTTCTTTTCTCCGTCCGCCTTCGATTACAATTGGTCAGAGTACAAATTTCTAAAAGTTCTTTAGAGATTTCTACGTAAAGTTATAGCCATGATACTAATTTATATTCAAGTGAGTTGGGTACAAATTGATACTTTAATTACAACTTACACTCCTTTAACACCTATATACAAAAATATATCACACAAATACTTAAATATAAATATTATACATATCATCTTGTATAATTATACATATTTGTATGTATTTGAATTCTAGACTATGAAAACACACAAATTAAAGTTATGACAATGAAATTTCACAATTTATTTATAAATTGGGATATTAAATTCAATAGTGATGTAATAATATCTTGTAAAATATATGTAAATGATATACTTTAAGACACTTATCATTCCCCTTTAATGAAAGGCCTGGGCGTTGAAAATTATCAACCTTTTCCACTAGATGTTTTCTTTTGACATCATTTAATTTGGTATTAGTATGCTTCTTGATATATAAGGGAACAAGCTCACACAGGAAAACATCATTGCAAATGGTACTTAAATGACACTTGTAAAATAGTACTAAGGCAAAAGAGAAGGTGAATTGGGTTTTCTAAAATTAATAAATTAAAATGCAACCCAAATTCTGTTTCAAGAAAATTAAATTCTCTTAAAGAAAAATATACAAAATTGAATGCACAACTAAAATAAATAATCACAAATTAAATTCACATGTATGTGAGAAAATGTGTGAAATAATTATAAACAAAAATAAAGAGTGGAGGGAAACAAAAATCTAACACAATGATTTTTACGTGGTTCGACAAATTTTGGCCTGCGTCCACGCCTCCAAGTCATCCCGCTTGAGGATCTTACTAATTATCCCTTTAAATCTAAGGCAAATAATTACGACTCCAAATGGATTCACAGGTGCCACTTAAACCTTGCACAAAAGGTTTTCACGGGCGTCTCTTACACTTTTACAATGAAGTAACTTACAGTGCCACTCAAACCTTAATACCAAGTGTATTTCCCTCACAATCAACCTCTCAAAAATTACAATGAAAATACTTTAATAAAATAATTTTATTAAGAAAAGTATAAACATTCTCTTCAAAGAATGATACAAGTGAAATCTAGAGTGTGTAATTGTATATGAAATATAATTTGCAAGTATAAGCTTTGAACGAATTCTAAAAATATAATTTCAATTTTTCAAAATAGCAAATCTAATTTTCAAATGAATTTTGGCTAGTATTTATAATGGAAAATGAAATATGAGCGTTACTAGCCGTTTCTAATCATTGGAACAAAACTTTGAAAATATTGCATTTTATTTTATTTTCTAAATTTTAGAAATCTTACATTTTAGTCCAGTGATTGTTACTAGACGTTTGAATTTAAATTCAAAAATATAACCACTCGCACTATTTTACGGTTTACTATAAGTCTATTTTAGTGAATTGTGACACTGTTCACCGGTTCGACCTGGTTTGATTAAACTAAATAGTGAACCAAGTTTGATTTTTCATACCATTTTAAAACTTTGGAATTAGGTCCATACTCTACTTTGAAAATCTTGCAAATAGACCCTTTGGAAAATGGTTCCTATTATTTCAAAGTAAAGTTTTCGCAAAAACATAAATTTATTTATAAGAGAAAATTGTGTTGTGAAAAATATTTTCTAAAAATATGATTTAATGCAATTTCAAGAAATATCTATTTTGAGCTTGTTAATGCAAATCAATATTTAATTAAAAAAAATTACGAATATTTAATCACCTAATACATGTGTCTTTAATTCTTCAACTCTTTTCTTGATTTGCTATTAGGGCTTCTAATTTTACTTTTCTTGAATGCCTTGATTTGATATTATTTGAATCTTTATAATTGCTCCAATTCTTCATGCTAGAAATTTCACAATAACTACTACACAAGAAATTTAGTTAATCAAGGATATTAATGTTTGTTATTATCAAAACAATTGATTTTGAGTCTGATGGTAAACAATCTCCCCCTTTTTTATGATGACAAATAATTGATTGCCAATAAAAATATAACTTATTATTTTACTATATATCATGCATTTCCAAATTCATGCTCCCCTCAATCATAGTATTAATGAAGCATTTAATGTGAGCATTCAAAGAAGACATTTTAATTTAAGCATTTGGCAATCAATCAAACTTCTTCCCCTTTGTTATCATAAGAAAAATATCAAATATAACTGTATGATAACAATTTTTTTTTAAAACAAAACTTAGAGGAATTTTGAAGAATTTTCAAAGTAAAGGCTCTCCCTAAAATTTTGAGCATATGCAATCAAAGGACAAGGTTGGAAGAATAGAAGATTAAACTAAAAAAATTCTTCCCCTTTTTATTCCAAAGTGCACATAATGAAAAATTGTAATAATTCAAAATACTAAACTCTCTCCCCTTTTTTGTATAAAAAACATGCACTTATGAAATAATTCAATCATTGCAATTTATGCATAAATCAAAATGTACTCATCATATGATATTAATGTAATCCAAACAAATAAAATCATTTCTCCCTCTAAATTTATTGCATACCATATGATTCTCCCTCTTTCACATCCCAAAATTTTAAAAATATAAAATTAAAGGACAAGAAATTTGATACAATTTTGGTTATCTTGCGTTTGTATTGTGTCCAAAAATATGCTACATCCCTTTAGTGTTTCTTTCTATCACAAATCCTTATCAAGGAGCCACTCATTATTCCTCAAATTGGCTCCTACAAAAATGTTCAAAATTTGCACTTCGATACCTAACATATTTTGGGTCCTTCAATATTAGTTTTGGTTCCCTTTGAAACTTTATCTTTTTACCTCCAACATATGTAGTTCTTTTAATGGGGCATGCATAACTCATGTGACCTATGCCATTATAATAATTACATGCAATATTGGAGTCACTCATAGACATAGCCTTTACAAAATAATGTTTTAAATATTTATGTTTAATATGAGGTTTGTATCTAATACTTTCTTTGTCAAAAATACATTTTTGAGAACCAAGCAATTTTTCAAAATTCTTTTGATCATTGGTGAATTTAAAAATAATTTTATTTAAGTCAATGGTCCTTCTCTTGAGTGCTTCATTTTGTTTTATTAAAGTATGAAATTTTGAGCTCACAAGGTCTTGTGAAATAGACTTTGAATAATCAAGTCATCACTCTAATAATTCTGAAACTACATATATGACCAATTTGTACCAGTCATATATTATCTACAATTTTTTTTTTAATGACAAAAAATTTAATGATCTTGTTTCTAAAAAAGAATTGATTTGTGCGTTTAGAATATATATACACTTTCTAGTCAATTTCAAGGAGATATCTATATTTTCTCGAATTTTAAGGGTATGTCAAATTTTCATTTGATAGCAACCCAGTCGAAAAGTTGAAGTATCAAAAAAAAAAAAAATTTCTTTACAAGAAAATAACACACTCAGAAGGTAGCTTATCTCTAAGTCTTGGTCTTAAATTGCCAAGTCTCATTCGTTTTCTTTTTCACATTTGTCTTATTAAAATAACTTTATACAATTATAACTATTCCCTCTTTGACTTACTAGATAGGTGACTATACACAATTTAACAATTCGCTCAATCTAATAACTCGTATTCACAAAATTTTCTATAAATTCTAGTTTTTGTTGTGATTAATATTTATTCTTAAGAAAAGTATTTGTCTGGCTATATAAAGTGTTACGTAGAAAAAGAAGTTATTATTTTAATAGATAAATATCAAATAAAGTAATATTAAAAATATTTAATAAAACAATGTTATCATATATTTATTTTTTAAAATTATGAAATTAATCTATTTTAGATATAATTTAGCACCGTACACTTTTTAAATTATTGAAGTAGTCTCTAAATTTAACTGCAGTAAGTGCAGTAATTAAGATCATAATGCACTTTCTGGGATAGAATTTTAAATACGTAGTAATGTTCAATTTTTAATCTTCAATTGTTGTCAAATAAAATCATTAAATATTACAATATTATTAAATGAGAAGGTTAGTAATAGTTAATTTGACAAGAAATGCCAAATAATCTCTCCCTGAGATTTCTTTTTGGAGATTCAAAAAAATGTAGCAGTAAAAAAAAAAGTGGTTACTAAATATTTTAATTACTGCACTTTTAAAATTAATTAATTTATTATAATCTAAAACATAATTTAAATTCAAAATTAATGGAAAGATGATATGAATTATAGCAATAATAGGACCATATTTTTACAAATGATAAAATGAATGATTAAGATTAAATAAAATAATTAAAAAAAATATAATACATATAATAATAAAATATTTAACTGACAAAAAAAATTCTTTGATGGCAACCCAGTTTAGTCAAAGTATGACTAAATAAATTTCTGCAAGGTTTGAGCGTAAAACTATAAACATTTAAATTTAAGTTATCCAATAAAATTTGTCAAAATTTTTCTCTTTTATGTTACTTTATAAAAATTTTCTGGCTATCGTAAACGCTACTAAATTGTCGCTGGTTTCAATCCATGATTAATTACCTTATTTTTATCGTCCCAATGCAGGAACCATTGATGGATAATTATCAATCAAATCCCTATATTTCATTATATAAACCTCTAAAGTTCTAAATATTTTTTATACAACTCCTTGAATATTCTCTTCGGGTCTTTGGCCCAAGATATCGACACCCCTTACTTCCCTCGCGCCATTGGACACCTTGAATTTCCATCACATCTTCGGATATCTCAAATTTCCATTGAGCTCTTGGGTACCTATGATTTTATGGCTTACTCAAGCTTTTCCAACTATTACGCTCTTTTTGATTGTTCCATTTTCTGGCTCTTTTAGTCTTTTATCGATCTTTTTAGCTTTCTAACCTCTCGTTTTTTCTCACAATTATTTTGGGATTCTCTTATTTTAGGATTCTCATACTATGTATGATGTTAAAATATTTTAATGATAATAATTTGACATACTCTTATACTCCAAATATTTTTGAAAAAACAAATATTCGTAAGATATTTCTTAGAAGAGTCTTTCTATTTATAATAGTCACGCACTAAAAAATAAGAATGAAATAATTTTTTTTCGAATAGAAAATATTCTTAAGTGTGCTAAAAATTTTGTTCCTTATATTTTTTATCAAACGTCAATTAAATGCAATTGATATTATGATTATTCTACATTATTTAAATTTACACATGGCCATTTTTCTTTTGTTAATTCAATCAATGAAAAAATCATTGATTTAAAATAATATCATTTCATCTTTGTCATATTAAAATAATTTTTTTGAAGTCTTGTTATCATATTTTTTAGAAAAACTTGCTTATTCATTCTATCCACAAAAGTAACACGCCTTTAAGAATTCTACTACCAGTTATATGCGATTTTATATATGGTTTTATTTCGGATTGTTGTGTTTTGAAAGTAAAGTTAAATATTTATTTTATAATGCCAATTTTAGTAGAATTCACTCTTTTTTTCTATCATATTCACGTTTTTATTTTATTTTTCCCTAAATGATAGAAAAAACGTTGATCTAATTAAATATAGGATCTTTTTTTACAAAATTCTTAGCACACAATAAGTCATCTACATCTTCTATAGAGATTCATTCTAATATATCATACTATATTTATAGTAATTTCCATGGTCATGATTTTTGAAGAGTGGACAAAGTTATAATTTTACTTATTTACTTAATATGGGTCTGCTTGTATCTTAAAATATATTTAAATACCTTTTTAATCACAAGCCTATGTAAGAAAATTTAAAAATTAATTTTTAAATTATACATCCTTATAAATGTTAATATAACTATTAGTTAAAACTTTTTTGCTCTATATATCTAAATTTTTCTTTGTGTACACAACTATGAAAATATTCATCACCACCAAATTAATATTTTTTACTTTTAAAGTAAAACTTTTAAATTATTGAAAAATTCACAGCATCAATAAAAAGGAAAAAAAAAACTCAAAAGTAAGAATAATTGATAAGTATTCTGTATATGTCCTAGCATAATTGATAAGTATTCTGTACATGTCCAATAATTTTCAAATTAGCTAGGGAAAAAGTAAACATTCTGAAATCAATATTATAGAAACAAAGACACCTTTTTGTTATTTACATAATCCAAACATTGATTTCTTTCTTCATAAGTCAGTTGTTAAAAAGTTATGGTGAATTAACTTTGATACTAAAGCAAAAATGTTTAAGATTTAAATGTTAAACATATGTGTTTTATTTAATTAAGTTAAATTGTCTTTAATCATAGTTATTATAATCGATATTTTTGTATCAAATTTTTTTATTAAAATGTGGTATGTCGACAAGGCATTACTACTACTCATTTATTTATTAGGATATGAAACAAATAGAAAGTATTTATTTATTTTTATCTTAAATTTGAATATTGAAGTTTGGATGAATTTGAAAATATAAAATCTCAATTATGTTGAATAAAAGTTGAATTAAAACCATGAACACTGTCACTATCATCACTTCCTACTTGTTATATTTTTTTTATTTTCAATTTTTTTTTGTTGACCTAAATATTTATGGTGTGTTCATGCTACAATTTTTAGGTTGTAATACCCAAGTGTAGGTTTGTCAAGTAATAAAGATTCGGAAGTCCGAGTGTCGGTCCTCAGGGAATTGGTTATACTAAGTTCACAAGTCCAAAGTCCAAAGTCCAAATATTGTGAAAGTAGATTGAAATTTTGATTATTAACTTGAAATTAATTATTATTGAATATTAGGGCATTAGAGATCCATTTTAATGATATGTATAGAAATTATTCTTGATCCTTTTTTTTATACACAATTAAGATTTAAATAAGAAATAACCTTAATTGGAGGATGGATAACATTTAAGCACAAAGAAACTAAAAGACTTACCTTTGAATTGAAGTGAAAAACCATAGGTTGCCTTGCTCTTGATATGTAGAAAACATCCAAGCATTCAATGTACCCTTAGTTAACAATGAATCAAGGTTTCTAACAAACCAAAATACTTGCAAAATATAGTACTCACTCAAAAGGAAAGTTGACAATGAAGAACAAACTAAAGGATCAAAGAACAATACTATACAACCATCAAAAGTTCACCCTTTGCCCTAATTACGAAATTAGAAATACATGGAGTAAAGAAAATATGAAGAAGAAGAAATGAAAGTGTTTTTGAGAATACAAGCCTCCTTCCTTTCAAGCTTTCAAAACCAAGGTTTATATAGGCAAGGTAAAGGAGAATTCGCACATGTGAATGCAAGTAAGTGGCAGGTTCCATCATAGCATTATCGTTGACATTGCGAAGCACGTTTGACTGTCTTCCACTCCGAATTAGAGAAATGTTTCTTCTTCAAAGATATGACCCCATGAGTAATATTTCCAATGCTTCATGAATCATGGTATTTGGACCTATGTAGTGAAAGTTGTACTTAAAATATTAAGGCATGTTCAAATCGAAACGTTGACAGCTACTGTTTAAATGATAATCATTTTCAACCACCCAGATGCACGAATTGGAATTTTTCCATAACATTAAAGTTGTAGCTGTCTCTTTCAAGATTCATTTAAATCAAGACTCAACCAAATTGGAGCATTTTGGAGAGAGTTAGGTCCAAAATACCGAAGGATATGCACAGGTCCAGGCTTCAAATGATAGGCCACGTTTTGTTGTATTGCCTCAAACATCTGGTGGTAAATCATTTCAAAATCGAAAATGACATCTGAAAATGAATTATGAAAAATTGAGTCAGCTTCCATTTGAAACAAAAATCATTATATTTGGAAGTGGGTAGACAAAGATATGACCATTTAACTAATTAGTGCTTCAAATAGGAAATATGATGTTGACCATTTTTTTTTTCAATTACAACTTGGCCACCTTTCACCTATGTGTAAAATACACTACATTACTATTTTACATAAGTATTATATACATGTCAACTTATATAATTATACATATTTACATGTAATTGAGATTTAGATCATAAAAACATGCAAATTAAAGTTGTGCCAATGAAATTCATAATTTTTGCACAAATAGGGACTTTAAATTAAATAGTATATAATAGTGTCTTCTAAAATATATATAAATGACACACTTTTAGACACTTATCATTTCATAAATAGGCTTTGCATTGCAATATTTATCTCAAAAAGAAAATTAGGAATTAAACTGAGGTATGAGCTTGTCCCATCAAAAGACATCCACCATCCAAATTCTCTCTCTCCTGAATTATTATCCCAAAGTTTGGCTGCACCCGCACGGCACATGTTCCACGGCGTAGTTCTTTATTTTATATATATAAGCATCTTAAGTCACCTGCCCTCATCAAAACCGAAATTCTCCAACCTCCCTTACGTTTAAACATGACGAGATTTTCTCCGTGTTTCTTCACTTTTATCCAAATATTCCTCGTTTTGCTCTCATTATTTCATCTCACGCTTGCAGGCTGCCATGATAATGAGCGTTATGTTTTGTTGCAATTCAAGCAAAGCCTTGTCATTAATCATTCTGCTTCGGATGATCCTTCTGCTTATCCGAAGGTTGCATCATGGAATTCAGATAAAAAAAATAGTAACTGCTGCTTGTGGGATGGCATCAAATGCCATGAAGACACTGGTCTCATTATCAAGCTTGATCTCAGTAGTAGTTTTCTCTACGGTTCTATCAACTCCAGTAGCAGCCTGTTCCACTTAGTTCATCTTCAATGGCTTAGCCTTGCTGATAATGATTTCAATTCATCCAGTATCCCATCCGGGATCATGAACCTTACCAGTTTATCATATCTAAACCTCTCTTATTCTGTCTTTTCGGGTCAAATACCATCAGAGATACTACAGCTCTCTCAGTTGGTTTCCCTTGATGTATCACGAAATCATTATTTGGAGCTCCAAAACCCAAGTCTAACAAATCTTGTTGAGAAGTTACTCAACCTGAAGGTACTTGATCTTAGTAAGGTTAAGATTTCCTCTTCCGTACCTCTCGCCTTGACAAATTTATCTTCCTTGACATTTTTAGCTCTCAGAAAGTGCGAATTGCAAGGTGATTCCCCTGGGATTTTTCCGTTAATTACTCTTACTTTATTGCGATATTTATAATTAAATATCTCATCAAATACTAACTTAGTTAACTGCTAGCTTTCAGGAACATTGTCTTCTTCGATTGGAAACCTCATCGAGCTCCTTCATCTCGATATTTCTTATAACAACCTTAAAGGTGAGTTGCCCAGTACTTCCATAGGAGATCTAAGATCCTTGTCCTACTTGGATCTTACCGAGGTGAAGATATCCCCCTTCCATACTTCTTGCCTTGAGAAATTTATCTTCCTTGACATTTTTATCTCTCAGTGAATGCGGATTACATTTTTATCTCTCAGGAACATTGCCTTCTTCGATTGGAAACCTCACCGAGCTCCTTCATCTCGATATTTCTTATAACAACCTTAAGGGTGAGTTGCCCAGTACTTCCATAGGAAATCTAAGATCCTTGTCTTACTTGGATCTTAGCGAGGTGAAGATATCAATGTCCATACCTCTTGCCTTGATAAATTTATCTTCCTTGACATTTTTATAAATAAATATCTCATGGAATATATATGTTAATTTAACTATTACTTTTCAGGAACATTATCCTCTTCGATTGGTAACCTCAACAAGCTCATTCGTCTCGACATTTCTTTCAACAGCTTTGAGGGAGAGTCGCTCACTTTTATAGGAAATCTTACCCAACTCAGTTATTTGGCAATTTCTAACCACAGTTATTTTGGCCTAAATCCTAAATCTTTGTCTTGGATCCGTAGCCTTGAAAAACTCACTCATTTGGACTTTTCTTACAACAATATAACAGGTGAAATCCCTTCTGTGTTCATGAACCTAACTCAGCTTACTATACTGTATTTGTCCGATAACCAATTAACCGGTCCAATACCAGCTTGGTTGATGAACCTGAACAAACTATCAGATCTCGACTTATGTTCTAATCAACTGATCGGCCATATCCCAGTGGAAATTGGCAACCTAACCCAGTTGCAATATCTGACTCTTGGAGAAAATCGATTGGAAGGTACTATTCCTAGTTCTATCTTTGAGCTCAAGAATCTTGAAGAGCTTGACCTTTTCTTAAACCACTTGAGTGGCACAGTAGGTCTAAACATGTTCCTTGCTAACTTCAAAAGTTTATATGTATTAATTCTCTCGTCAAACAAGCTTTCATTGCTCACCAGAACCACTGTCAATACTTCGCAGAAATTCATTGCTATAGGATTCAGTTCATGTAATCTTAGTGAGTTCCCACGTTTCTTGCACAATCAAGATCGATTAATGTCTCTAGATCTTTCCTTCAACAAGATTGCTGGCCAAGTTCCTGGATGGTTCTTAAATGTAAGTACAAATAGTTTGGAATATTTGAACCTTTCTTCTAATCTATTGACAAGCTTCAACCAGAATCTTTCTATTCTCCCATGGGTTGCTGTAACAATTTTAGACCTTAGGTTTAATAAGTTGCAAGGACCACTCCCAGTTCCATCAATGTCCACTTATTCCTATTTAGTTTCGGACAATCAACTGATAGGGGAAATTTCACCCAAGATCTGCAATTTGTATGGGCTTCATGCTCTTGATTTGTCTTACAATAACTTTACCGGCATGCTTCCAGAATGTTTGGGTAATTTCAGTTATAGTTTGACAATATTAAAACTGCAAGGCAACAACTTTCATGGAAGTATTCCTCAAAACTTCGTCAACCAATCGAATCTGGCAATGATTGATTTAAGTAACAATGCATTGCAAGGGAGGATACCTCAATCATTGGGCAATTGTTTGAAGCTGAAATTTCTTAATGTTGGTGATAACCAAATCACTGATATTTTTCCTTCTTGGCTGGGAAATCTTCCGGAGTTAGAGGTTCTAATTTTGAAATCCAACAAATTTTATGGAATAATTAAGGAACCTAAAGACGGTTTTGAGTTTCCAAAACTGCACATCATTGACCTCTCTCATAATAGGTTTACAGGTAATCTTCCGTCAAAGTACTTTCAAAATTGGAATGCCATGAAGAATACCAATGCAAGGAAGTTGGTATATTTGGAAGATAAACTTTGGCCACATGTTGTTCCTGTGGGAACCGTTTATGGTTCTTTTGATTACTCTCTAACATTGAGTAACAAAGGCACACATATGGAATATCAAAAGCTCTCAAATTTGATCACAGCAATTATTCTCTCTAACAATGAATTTATTGGAGAGATTCCAACATCAATTGCGAATTTAAAAGGGCTTCGAACTCTTAATCTTTCCGACAACAATCTCGAAGGTCACATTCCGTCATCTCTGAATAACCTCATAATGCTAGAATCATTGGACCTTTCCAATAACAAGCTCTCCGGTGAAATTCCTCAACAACTGGGAGAGCTTACAACACTTGCGGTCTTTGATGTGTCACATAACCATCTCACAGGGCGAATACCTCAAGGAACACAATTCACAACATTCAATCTTAGTTCATTTGATGGGAATCCTGGTTTGTGCGGAGAACCTTTGTTGAGAAAATGTGAAAAATCTGAGAATTCACGAGAAGAAGATCCACACTCAGAATCTTTGTTTGCATTTGGGTGGAAGATAGTTTTAATTGGATATGCAAGTGGGACAGTAATAGGAGTCGTTCTTGGGCAGATCTTCAGCATAAGGAAACAAGAATGGCTTGCAAAGACTTTTGGACTACAATTGAAATCTTTTGAAAGGAATGGGAGAGACAGTAATTAGTTTTTTTTTTTTTTTTGAAGATCTGTTACTCTTATGTGATTGATCATTAGTGGTAGAAAGATGTGAAAAATAGTCTTTTGTTAAACTTTTTTATTTTGTAATTTTCAGTTCTTAAGAATAAACCCTTATTGCAGTTGCCACCCATCTTTTTTTTCTTTGTTATTATTATAATTATTTTTATTATTATCATCATCATTATTATTTTTCTTACCATTTTTTTTGGTTAAATTTCTGGGTCGTTTTGGAGCAATCTTCTTTTCTTCAATTTCCTTGAGTAATCTTCTTTTTGTAGTCCCACCTTCAATTGCAATCTTCTTTTCTCCGTCCGCCTTCGATTGCAATTGGTCATAATACAAATTTCTAAAAGTTCTTTAAAGTAATAATCATTGAATGGTTTTGATGCGACGGTATACAAGAGAAATACCAGATGCATATTAAACGATTTATAAATATTGTTAATTTCCAAATGGTTCAAAATGATATTTTAATCTTTTTTTTTATTTAGGACTGAGAGCTTGATTTTCTCTCCTTGTAAATGTAGTTATTCATTTGTGCCAATTAGATTGGATAGAAGTATATACCATACAAAATGACTAGTTGACTTTGAACCAAAATTTAAGAGATTTTCTGGAATATAAACATTATATCATAACAATCTCAATAACTTTTACATGCAAGGCTTGACTCACAGTTAATTGAAATAATTAGTTGCCTATAAAAAAAATCTTGGCCTCTGAACAAATTTCTTATTGCAATTGAAGGCAAAATCTTATAATCTATTGTTTTGTGGTAAATGAGCCTTCTACTTATCTAAAGATTGAATCATGGAACCAAGAAGAAGAAAATAAAGACTCCCACTATGGGACAGAATGGAATGCAATGAGAGTACTGGCCATATGAACAAGCTTAACCTCGGTAGCAGTTTTCTATACAGTTCTACCAACTCTAGCAACAGTCTCTTCCATCTTGTTCATTTTGAATGGCTTAGCTTAACTGATGATAGTGCAATCTCTTCTTGAATGGTGAATTTTTCCAAGTTATTGCATTTTAACCTTTCTCATTCATCCATTTCTTATCAATTAACACCAAATTCCTAGAGCTCTCCAATATGGTGTGTCTTGATGTCTCAAAAAATTTCTTGAAGCTCCGGACGTACTCTAAAAGCTATCAACATGAATGTGCTTGATCCCAATGAGGTGAAGATTTCTTCTTTAGTACAGAGATATCCTAACAAAATTATCTTCTTTGAAATTTATTATCATAAGAGATATCCTAACAATTTAGTTCATTAGGATTCCTTCCTTGCGTTAGCAACTTCTCAGCTATATATCTCTTAAACCCATATCTTGAAGCATAATCACAAGGTTGGCTCACAACTTTAATGGCAAAACTCTGCAACTTTGGAAAGTGATTTCCGTATTTTAACCATCATTCAGCTGCCATACAACCAAAATGAATTTAAGCATGAAATATGAGTTATAGTCTTAATTTTTGTTTCATAAATATAAGTCTAACCAGAAAAAGAATTTCTAAATTCAACAACAATTCCCTTGTTGCAAGCACCTTTAGCTTCCTGATACCTTTTGAGTTGCTTAGATACTAAATGTTAAAATTTTTGGTTATCTACCATACGAACAATACATGATAGTTGGCCATTGCTAACCTTTGCATCACAATGAAATTCTTCGATATAAAAGAAACTTGGATTCTTCCCATAACACCACTAGAAAAATGACCATTATTGACGTCGGATTAGTATCAGTGATATACTTTATTGACACACCTTCCAGGTAACGTAGTAACCCCAGCCAACAATCCCTGACACCAAATAGTGTATCACAGCAAAAGTATCCGTGTCCATCATGTTCAATGTATCAGTAGCATATTGAGACTACAATAATAAAACTTTTATGTTACCAAAATAGCATCTATAATTTTTAATTCCATGGTATCTGAAAGCAGTATTTATAATATCAAAATAAGTTCAAATTTGTATGATATTATTGGTTGTTTGCTAAAACAATATTAATATCGACAAATAGTTTTTATATTAAAAAAATAAAATTTTGCTTATATTGCTAGTAATAATGGCCCTGTTTTGTTTTTCAATTTAAAAATTATTCATATCAATATATAATATCAATACTCACAATATCATTTTTAATACCAATGTACAATATCACTATAAGTTATAAGCACTCAATAATAAAATACTAAGTTAATTGCAATATATACAACAGTATTTATAAGCAGTCATTAATCAAATACCTCCATATCACAATCTATACCAATAACATAAGTACCGGATATCATAGGTTGTACATAAGTTGATAACAATCCATAGATGATTTTCTTTAAAAAATTAAAATCCTAAAATGCCAAATTATCAAGTGCAGTACATGAGCAACATCTCCAACAATCATATTCAGTGCAGTACATATCAACATTTCATTTGTCAACTTCATCAATTGCCAACAATAACTAAAATACCTACTTATCAATTACAGAACAATTAAGTCACTAATTCACAAACAAATCTCATCCAAAGTGCAAACTTTAACAAATAAAAGGGATATTATCAGTTTTTCCCCTAAGGTATCTCATATTATCAATTATATGCTTGAGATTGAAAAATAGACAAAGTTCTCCCCTCCCAAACGACACTCTGTTAGTGTGTTTAACAAACATAAGGGCTAAAAGATAAATATACATTAAAAAAATTTAAAATCAGATTTTGGGGATAAGGTAGTAGGCTTCGTGTTTTGTGCACAACTTAGCTAAGAATAAAGTAAAACCTATTTTTTCTATTGGAAAAATACCAATTTCATTTCTAATATATTTTAATATTACCACTTACATCTTTACTGTTTTAAAATTACATCTTTAATTCCTACCGTTATAACACTAACCTTAGAAATTTAATTTTTGAGTAAAAATGACCTTATTGTCCTTATATTGATAATGATAACGTCAACTAATCTTTAAAAAATAAAATAAAATAAATATCAATTATAGAAAACGCAAACAAATATTAACAATAAAATTATTTAATAAAAATTAATTTCAAATTAAAAAATTACTAAAACTAAAAAAATTAAATTCATAATGTAATAAATTTATTTATTGTTATTTTTTAAATTTTTACAATAAAAAGAAATATAAATATAGATAATGAAATATACATTTTTATTTCTTTTCATTTTTAAAATTTTTTATAATAAGATTAAATAAAAATAAAAATAATAAAATCTAAAAACTTATTTTTTTTAGTTTTTACAATAAACTTAAATAAAAATAAAATAATAAAAAAATCTAAATAAGTTTATTTATTTTCAATTTTTTTAATTTTACAATAAAATTAACTAAAAATAATATAATAAAACCTAATTTTTTTAAAAAAATCGTTTATGAATAGACGTTTTATAAAGTCTAATTATAAATATGTTTTTGTAAATTTTTATAATCCCAAAAAATATTATTTAATAATTATTTGTTAAAATAAAAAATAAAAAATTGAAAATGAAAATGAAAGCAATTAGTGTTTTAATAAAAAGAAGTTTATTTTTTATATTTTTTTTGTATTAGTTTAAATCCAATACAAATTTAATTTAATTAAGGGTAAATGTGTCCAATGATAAAATATATTAACATTTAACAGTTATGTTATAACAATAGTGACTAAATGTGTAATTTTGAAACAATAGGGATGTAAGTGGTAATATCAAAATATATTAGGGATGAAAGTAATATCTTTTTTCTTTTCTATTTTCACATCACCTGTAGCTTTGATTTACGGGGAGCAAAAGAATATAGGTTAAAAATATGTCAAGTCCATCTATCATAGCAGAGAGCAAACATGCTAGAGATAGATTGATGGGGAGCAAGCATGAGATTGTAACACCTAAAGAGAATTTATGAGAAAGAAACACTTGCCTCCCCCTAGAGTTATCCATCTCCGTTAGTCTTCTGTTTATTTTAAGGGTATTATGGTAATAATACATAACTTTTCTCTTTTGTGTTTTATTTACTCCTAAACATAAACCCTTTTTGAAAATAATATATTGAAAGAACTTTTATCTATCAAAGACATAAATTAACAAGTCTATTTCTGCAAAACATGAATAATTTATTCTCTTCAATGGAAAGTTTCATCTCCTAAATCCTTTCAAGATTAGACCTTCTTCCACCAACAATACCATCTTGTGATTCTTTTCCTTTCATTAATAAATCAAGATCCCAATTAGTTGCCGGTCCTACTTGTCTTCTTGTTCAATGCATCAATAATGGTGTTGACTATAAAAAGAAAATTTGCTTTTAGAGTGATTTTGTGTCTCATCCATGTGAAATTTGCTTGGTAAATCTAATTTTAGTTATAGGTTTGACAGATTGTTTCATAATGTAGATAAAGAGAGATCAAGAAAGGGAGAAGAACGAAGGGGATAAATTTTTGTAGAAGGCAGAGAGAGAGAGAAAGAGTATGGCAGGTTATTTCACAAAAGGGTGAGAGGGAGAAAAGGGAGCGAATTTTTGCACCGGGTAGTGGAACAAATTTTTGCAGAATAGGAGGAGAAGGAGAAGGGGTTCGTGGATTTTTGCACAAAAGGGAAAGAGGGAAGAAGGGGGCGGTGGAGTTAAGGGAGAGGGGGAGGGGGAGGCACATTAGGGTTAGGTGTGCTATAATGCAAAAACAATTATAATCATTGAATAATTTAAATTATTTTTTTATTAACTAAATTTATAATTATTTTTTTAACATTAAATAGACTTAAAACTAGAAAAAAAAGTTAAATAGATTCAAATTAAATTAAAATTTTTATTTTTATTAATAAAATTAAAGTATCAAGGATATTTTAGTCATTTTAACTAATAAAGTTAGTTAATTAACAGTGTAAGGGAGGTATGTATGTCTTTCCCTTTACTTAAAATTCAATACCTCATAGGAGGTATGTGTTAATTTCTCTTCTGGTGTTTAGGTTTAGCACGAAATTTGTATAGTGGGTGGAGTATGGGTAAAAAAGATAGACGAGCTGGAGGATGCCAGCAGCTAATTATGTCCACTATTTTCTAACCCAAGAGTATTATTTGAGGACATATGCTTACAAAATAATACTCATTCTAAATGAGCTTTTATGGCTTAGTCTTAACAATATAGAGGAGTTACATCCACCATTGGTGTAAAAAAACTACTGGCAAACCAAAGCTAAAGAAAAGAAAAGATGTTGGTGAATCTATACCAAGAGGAGTGTGTAGTTAGATGTGGTGTATGAAAAGAGCTGGGCCATAATAGAAAAACTTGTCGATCAGCAAGCGGTCCAGGTTTTGTGAAGGGGAAGAAAGCATTCAGGCATGAGAAGTAGGTTTTTCCCTATCTTGTTTTCATTAATTTAAGGCATCTTCTTAGATATTAGATAAAATGGTATTATTTTAATATTTTTATGTCATCTTATAGGCTCATGAAAGGAATGAAGAAGTTGTTGGTGGCTCACACCTTGGTTTAGGTAACAAACTTCAATTAATGTGATGCATTATTTGCTGATTTTACTTAAGTAATTGTGTCACTTCTAATAAAAACTTACTTTAGCAAGTTCTGTAACTCAAGAAACATAGCAGAATTGAACTTCAAATGTTGCTTTTTAATTCAAGTTTTTTAGAGGAATATTTTTTGTGTTATTGCATGTGCAGGGTAATTGTCCATATATGTTAATGTAACTGTGTTTTTTTGGTTTGTATTGTATAGATTCCACATTGTAAAAGTTGTAGAAAGTAAATCAAGAACATATACATTGTCTTGATTGATTTGCTACAGTTTATTGACATTAATTAGATGCAATTTTTTGGTTCAGGGTATTTATGAGATAACTGTATTTTGCAAGACATAATAGCATACTTTGTATATGCAAGTCAATACTTTTTGAAGCTCTTGTTGATAACTAACTTTGGATTTAATGAAATGAATATTGTGATGATGTTATTCAAGTTTCTAAAATGATTTTGGTAGTTGAATTTGTGCCTGTTAGAATCAAATTGAGAGTGTTGGATTTCAAGTACTAGAATGGAGACTATTGCAATGGAAACTAAGTTAATGTTTGTTTTGAAGTATTGTTTTTGCATTATGTTTGGTTTTGAAGTGTATGTTTTGAAGTGTTGGTAATAAAAGTGTTACTTCTACCATAACATGCATTTAAAGTGGATGTTTTCAAGTATTGGTATTGAAATGTTGCTTTGCAGTGTTTATTTGAAGTGTTAATTTTCTAGTATGGCCTTCAATACTATTACCAAGTCTTGCTTTTTCATAATTTACTCACTAATGTGTGTTACTATGAATCAATTAAGGAGTGTTGGATTTCAAAACTTGCTCACTAAATGTGTGTTATTGCTGTAAGCATTGCTATCATTACAATCATCCCATTTTGGTTACTCTACATTACAAGCAGCCATTGTAGACTGCATAAATATTATATATTCATAAGCATTCTCATTTCACGTTTACATGCATTCACTTCTTAGCTATTGTACCTGCTATAGAGGATTACTTATTCAGCACTAAGCATTTCATGTTTTCATGCATTTACCTCCTAATTGTTGTAGCTGCTATAAGATTACACATTATGCTAATGAAAAAAATATATATTCATTAACACCACCATCTTCATTGCATTATGCTTATTGCCATACATCTATATATTGCTTGTACTCAACATTAATTCCTTGGAAATTTGTTTCAAACTTTCCACCAATCTTTCTAAGTTATCATCATTGTAAACTATCCACCAATCTTTCTAAGCTATCATCATTGTACTTTGAGTGTTGCTTGCTATATATTCATCTTAATTTCACCATTCAAAGTAAGAACATTTTCTATTTTGGCAAACAAAGTAGATTTTGTTAGGGTTCCTACTACTTTCAGAGGCCTTGATTGTTGCTTTCTCTTCAAACAGGAATTGTTTATTATATATAAGAGTTACACTTCTATTGATATTATTTCCTACATTTGACGAAGATGACATTATTTTTCTTTTCTGGTTTTAAAGTGAAGATATAAGGGATAAGCTTATGTACTAAAGCTGTTAGGTATGGGGTTTTATAAGGCAGCTTCTATGTTTTCCTTTTTTACCACTGGTGGTAAATGTCCTCCTCCAATGGTCTAATATAATTGTTACCAATGCCTTGTCAAATTCAAGGGATGTTTCTACCAATTTAGTTTCTTCTCTTTCACATATAGCTTAGTGTTCATACATCTATGCACTTCAAGCTACACTCTGCCATTATCATCTTTGCACATACTTTTCTAGGTCATTTCAGTAATTTTAGTTATAGGTGTTAAACATAGTAACTAGAGCCGTGAGGACTTTATCTATGTTTTCATTCTTCGACATATACCTAATAATATACAATAACTTAGGGGAGAAAATCGATAATATCTCATAAATAAAACTTACTTAACACTAAACTGATTCTCTATAAAACTTATTAGTTTTGCCACACAATAGAAACAGATTATTTCAAAATCTGCAGCAATACCAAACTCTTATCTCTCTCTTCTTTCTTTTATTCATAAATTTGTTTTTCTCTTTTTTCTTACCTTCACACAATCAAAGTTGTGTTGATATTACTTAAAATTTTCATTTTTTTTTTTGTTTGTAAGCAAATCAAGCTGAATCAAATGCTGATATTAGTTCTACATCAAGACATAAGAGTAACCAAAATCAATAAAGGTGTTGATTTTTCATGATTTGATGCTGTTTGATACAATTGTCTACTATTATTATGCATTTTGACTACTTTTTTTTTCTTGAATAACCGATTTCATGGGATGTTATTACTTCAAGATAACCCCTTCTTCTTACAATCTTATATTATTAAATTGAAATTGCATTTTCAATATTTATTTCATAGTGCATGTTATATTGTTATTTCAAATTGCATTTCAACACATTAATTATCATTGCAGGTTCCATTCCCGTTAAAAATTAGTATTATTATATTCATATAATTTTATTAGTACAGTAATGCATAAGCAAAATAGTAGGTGAAAATGCATTTGGATATGGTCCTAAAGTTGTTTTATACGGTGTCTGTGTTGCTTAAAATGCAGTTGAACATTGTTGAATATGGTACGAAATTTGATGATTTAGATCGTTGCATTTTCTATGATTGCTTAGGTCCTTTTATGGTTTCAAAGAATGACAAGACTGTTTTGATGGCTTAAAGTGGGGATAGAATAGTTTTGATGAAGTATTTTAGGGCCAGATTGTACTCGGTATAAATTCTAAAATAATTTATTTCTATTATACTGAAAAAACAATTAATTACAAACGAAATCAATTAATTTAGTAAATTTAATTTTGTGATAACACAAATGATAAAAAATATATATAATGATAAAATAAAATTAATTTTAAAATCGAAACATATAAATTTTTTAAAAAATAAAAAAATAATAAAGTAATAAAAAATTGTTTAATAATTTTATTTCTTAATTAAAGTTAAAATTTAAGAATTATTTTAGAGTTAATTTTGATTTTATAATTTTAAATAAATATATTTAATATTATATTTAAACCTTAATAACATTTAAACTAAGTTAACAAAATTGTAGCTAAATTACAATTTTTCGAAGTTGTTGTTGGATGTCTCCCAAGAGTGAGTTTAAGGATTTTAGGCTTGAGGATAGTTATTCGATATACTTACTTTGAATATTAGTTTTAAGCCTTAAGGTCCTTTAAAGTGTCTTAGCCAAAATTTCTTATGTAATTAGATCTCACTCGGTTTCTTCATATTTTTCACTTCACAACAAATAATTTGAATCCGAAAAGTGGTTTAGGACCAGATGTCATATATCTCAAATGAACTAGAAACTTAGAGATTTTTTTCTTCAGAAAAGGGAAAAGCATAATCAGCTTACTTACATCTCATAATGATACACAATCAATTATAATACCATTAAAATCATATTAATATCAAGATCGATTTGCTGATTCACCAATAATGCACACAATAAATTAGATATTGGTTCAAACCCTCCATCACCATAGCTACTTCATCCTAATGATACAATAATAATTTTTCTACAAAAATCGATCTTTTATGATCTAATATTCAAAATTCAGGTTATGAAAACTAAATATAAAATAAATACATAAGTTGAACTCATCACAAGAAAGGAAGACAACAAAAAGGAAATCTACCAGGTAATTGCAGAGATACAAAAGCTTACAAATGCTTAACAAAGGAGGAGGATCATAGTGAGGAGTGTCACATTCGTAGAACTTTGTAATGAGTTAGCTCCTAAGATAGCAAAACTCCAATCAGTTACCATATCCCCTGAATCTGGATGAAAGAAATTCCGGCAGAACTTTCAAAACATGGTCAACAAATAAGAATAAGCCCAAAGGGAAGACCATGATTATTAGTGTTGTCAATTCAGTTCGTTTAGTTTTAAGTGGAAGGTATAGCCTCTTTGGCAGTAAAAGAGGGCAAAAGAAAATATTAATAAGCCCATTTCTCTTCTATATTACAGCCTGATATCCAGATATAGTTCCAACCTTTTGAGAATTACAGTACAACAAATAACCATAACTAGCATAGCAAATACAAACAAAAGCCTCTCCTATCTAGGTTGTTAAATTACAAGCCATCTTCAATGATCTATTCTCTAATGGCAAATATGAAATCTCAACCAAATTTTCATATCATAATGATTAGTAACAACATTGCCAGACACCCAGTGCAGGTGGTTAAAACCAGATTTAAGTTACAGAGAAAGCTAGGTTACATTTCATACCATGGCTAAACATCCATTTGTTGATTACAATAAGATGCCAGTAGATCAATCTCCACTTGCACAGCCCTTACAACCGCAATGAACACACTCTATAACCTTCTCCTCCCTCAGGTTCTTTGGCACTCGGCACACACACGTAGTTTGGAAGTTGTGATCCCGAGGTTGCATGCACCTTAAGCAACACAAACGTTCATAACCCGGCTGCAATTTCAAACAAAAAACATGTGGATAAATTATAATACAATTAAATCAACATTTGCCAGAGAAATCAAAATAAAGAGAATTAACATATTAAGAGAACTGGAGAAAGGAAACTGAGCTTCTTGCAATATTTCTTGAATAGTTCTCTAGACATTCATTACAATGTAAAAATTGAAATAGGATTTTCTCGAAACCTAAACTTTTATCCCTTGCTAAATCTGACTTTAACTTTCCAATTAATTAACTGAGTTCCAATTTGGAACTCCTACTGAGCAAGTTTGTTCTGCAAGTTATAAACATGATCGCTATGCAATACTGTGCATGAAGAAACACTCCAAAACATATTTCATAGCTAGTTTGAATTCGGATAGAGAGTATGGGACAGACCTTCTTCCATTTTGCAATTAGATTGCGATCTGCATAGCCTTGATCCAAACAGAACTCATAGAGCTCCTTAGATATTTCTTTCCTTCGGTGGTATAGGTCAAAGATATAGCGGCTCTTCTGATGAGCTATTTTAAAAATAGGCCACAATGCCTCACATTTTCTCTTGCCATCATGTGGATCATTCTCAGCTGTCCAGAAAATAAACAAAAAGTTTAGTTTCTGAAGTTCAGAAAACAAATTTTACAATTAATTTTTAAAGAAATTGAGCAAAATTTATTTGATAAGAAGAGCAAGACCTTCTCTCATCTTTGTCTGCAGTTCACGAAGTGTAGGCTCAATCAATTGCCATCCCTCTGGATGCTTGACACGGTTTGTCTTTACCTTTGGCATTCTTCTACCTGCACCAAAGTCACAAACCAGAACCAAAATGTTTATACAAGTAACAATCTAGATTATACAAAGAAAATGCAGCAAGGCATAAATCTATAATGGAATAAAAAGAATTACAACTATTCTTTTTCAAAACAAAAACTTATTTAATTAACTTGAACATGAGAACTCAAAAAAAATTTCACACCAACAGCAACATTTAGCTACAATTCTGGAGAAAATCCCATTTCAGAATCTTAAAAAGCAAACACTTTGCATTTCCTCTCACAACATTCAGAATCACAGCAATAACAAAAAAATAACTATGATTGTCAAATTTGCAACTTAGATTGAGTAAATCCAAATATTGCCGCCAATCAAGATACATCTAAAGATTACTTTGAAGTAGGGCACTAACTAAATGGACCCATCAAATGGTGCAACTCCAAAAATCCCGACACAGGTTATTAGATGGTCTCATGCATAGAGGACCTTAAAAACTAGCATGACACAAACATTTTTTGTCAACCCAAACCTGTCATTATCCTGTTATGTTTGTGCCCTGACCAAAACTTCCACCCTTTAATTAACCTTATAATTTACATCCACATAGTAATTTGGTATTAGCAGCAAATCAATTGTGATATAAAATTTTTATTTCAAGATTGTATATGTAGCATAGTTCTAATCTTTCTCTTTTGATGTTAAGCTGCTAAAATGCCTTACGTTATTGGTTACTTAAATTGCTAGAGAATCGCTAATCACATTTAGCTATATTAGAGGCTTTTTACTCAACATGCCAACAATAACGTTAAAAGTTCTTTTAAAAAAACACTACAAAACATATAAAATGTCTTCTACAGATTAATCAGGTATATGTTCTGCTTGGATTCTCTTGTTAGGCTGGTTTATGTTAGTTTTAAACTAATTGTAGTTTGTCCTCTACACGTTAAAATAAAATTATGTTGACCAGTGGAACTTTGTAATTAATATTCAACAGAAATAACAACTTCGTGATCAATAAGCAACATAGATAACAACACAGATAAGACAACTAGTAGCGGAAAAAAGAGAGCAGTGGAAAATCACTAAGAAGGTCCCAATAAACTTAAAACAAAAAAACCATGGGAAAGGCACAAAGCACTACAACATAAATAGCAAATGCCAGCATCTAATTATATTAGTCAACATCAATTAGCCATTAGTTGATGTCTCAACAGCTGAACATCTTCCATACAGCACAAAGATACAAAAATGGACTCCCATATAGCATAAAAATATAAATGAAGTAGCTTACAATGCAACAAGTTGACTTTAAATATTAATACAGGTAGAAGAAACAAGTTACAACATTTTTCTTTTTTTGGCTTTTTACTTTTCAAAAGAAAATAGGAAAATAAAGGAAAAGTTCTGATTCAATACAGCTTTCAAATTACTGCACTAAAAGAATGATGAACTATGTCAAATAGAATTCATCCATTGTATGTGAGATCTGAAATTCATACCCACAGCTTATTTTTCTACTCTTCTCCAAGTTAGGCTACACATAATCAGATTTAAAGGGCTTAATCAAAAGGTTTAATCTGTGAATAAATAACTATTACACAAAAAGGAAAGTTCAATCAATTATGACCTTCTACATTCCTTTTCATTTACCCACCTATTCCTTCCAATCAAACACACCCAAAATTTTATCAATGAAATGTTTACTTATTCATTCTTTACTCAACAGCAAACACAAAGCAGTAGGCATTGGAAAAACATCAACAGACCTACACCCTAAGATTGTTGGTTCAGTTACGTTGGGCAAATTGTAGGAATCACAATCGAAATAAGCATCCACAACAAAAAGAACTAAACTAGAAGTTCACAATCACAACCAATACATAGAAGTCTACAAGAGATATATCACTTCTTCAAGGTCTTCAGCCAATTTCAATCAATACATAACCAAGATGAATTTGTCAAAGCATGCTACTGTATTGGTAAGAACTAAGAATCAAATAAATCACAAATAATATTCTTCCACATTATTATCACAATCAACAACATTCTAACAATTTGGGAACCAATTTTTTTCTATTTAAATCAATCAACTTAATAGAGAAAAATAACCTCAGCATTATACAATATCGTAAACACTGAATCAAAATATTAAAAGTGTGGAGTAACGAAAGGCAAAATTAAAACCAAAAGAAGACAAATTACCGATTAAAGACTTTTGGGAAGGGGAGTGTTCTTGGTGACCGACGGTGAGGAGAGATGAGTGGCTGCAGTGCGACAGAGACGGTGTATGGCCGACGGCGGATGCACGCGAACGATGAGGACGTCTGTTAGACGAATGACGACGGCTGTTAGTGACGGATTTGGCTAGGTTAAGAGGTTGTAAGTCAGGCCGGAGGCAGACGGCTTGCTAAAATGCTGATTCAACGCGGCGGGCCGGCGGCGGGTCGGTTGCAGAGAGGAGTTTTCCTGACCGACTCCTGGGAAATCGATTATGGGGTTTCGTTTCTTCTAGAATTTTGTTTTGTTTTGTATTTTTTAAGAGAAATTTCTAACATAACCCTGTTTTCAGATACATTTACTAACGAGCCTTTTAATTAATTTTGCACCAATCTAACCCAATATTTTGTTCTAGATAAAACTACCATTCAACTAGCCACTATACTAAAAATTTTAAAAATTTCCACATTTTCATCAAACTGTAACCCTAATTTCCAATTCTTATTCATTGAAATTCCAAATTAATGACGACTATTAATTTTCAACGTGGTTGGTATGGTCGATGATCAGAATCAACAAAAGTGAAAGAATTTTCAAATAAATAGCAAACGATCGATAAGTTTCAAATTTTTTTATAACTTTTTTCTACATAAATTTTCAACACATTTAGGTCAACGATTAGCGGTTATAAGAATGCAAGCAGCCTCTGATTTTTTCCTTTTGAAAGAGAACATCCTCTAAATTGTTACAGAAGGAAAGAAGATGTGGTTTTACAATTGAACAATTACCATTTTATCCAATCAACTCTTCTAGTAACTAATGCTAGGGGGGTAATCATTGATTAATTTAAACATTCTAGCTAAATGTTGTTTTACAAAACTTAAGGGACGTATTCAAAGTCACCCTTACTTTAAAATTAATTTTTAAATTATTGTTAATAAGTAATAGTCAAAAAATAAAATTTTAAACTATTAACTTTAAAATTAATTACATTTTTTAAAAAATTTAATATTGATACATAATTATAAAAAATTTAAATTTAAATTTAATGTCATATTTATTAACAAAAAATTTTAATTTTAAAAAATTATAACTATTTATTAGTATTTAATTTTAATTTTAAAGTAAATAATATCTTAAACAAACATGTTCACAATAAAAAATTATTTCATTAATATTAATAAATTATGAATTTAGCACTAATAAAAATATAATTAATAAATATACTTTAGTCTTAATTAATAATAATAATAAAATAATTCTTATTATGAATGTCTTTGTAAGAGATATATAAGAACTAATTTTATAAAATTCTTTAAAATATATAAGTGATTTAGTGGTAAATAGTTGTATGTTGTTCCTCAAATTCTATTTCGAGTATGGTTAATGGCTACTCGAAAAAGAATTCGAGTACAGCAATAAAGCACTAGAATTCCAATTCCATTCAAGCCAAAAAAACAACACTTCCACAATTCAACATACACATCCAACTACGTCCCAATCATCTCAAACATCAACACATTTATCTCATAAAATTCGTTTTAACATATTAACATTTAAACTGGTTAAGAAAACTCAAAAATCCATATTGTTTGGCCAGGGATCTTACTCGTTGTCAATTGTCGTCATATGCAAAATGAAATTAAATGTCATTGTCGTCTACACTACCGTATTCTCCAAAGTGACTTCAATGTTGGACAATTTTAGACCTTATGGGTGCATTTGGTTACAAGTATTGGGTATTATTTTAAGTGGATTGAATTGTATTAAAATGTACTGTACTAAAATGGATTAAATGAAAATCTATGTTATATTTGGTACAACACTGTACTGAACTAATTGTAAATTAACCTATGTTTGGTGTAATAACGTATTAGACTGTATTAAAATTTATATTTTTTAAAAATTAAATTAATATTTACTTAATAATATAAAAAGAGCATATAATTTAAACATATATATTATTGATAGATTTTATTAATTTGTATTCTATGATTAAAAATTTTACATATATATAAATAATTTTTTTTAAATTATTTAATACTTTTTAAATAAATTAATTAATGGTGGTTAAACATAATATTATATTAGAATTTTTTAAATAATAATAAAATATTTATTATTAAATTATTATATTTTTAATTATTTAATTAATATAATTTTTAAATTAAATTTTTTTCGCAATATAACTTTTGTTTTTTTCAATTTTTCTCAAATATATACTTGATAAAAATAACGTCTAAAGATAGCATCATATTAAAAAAAATGCCTTATTACATATGTCTTCATCCAAACATTTTCATCCAAGATGTATATTCAACCTAATTATCAAGATATATATATATTCAACATATGTCAATCACCAAAAGTTAATGCTCAAGTGTTAAAGCCTAATTAATTGTAATCATTTAAAAAATAAAATATATTTGCTTTCAAATCACATTCACACCCTATTCTCACGCAAAAGTTTTCTCATAAATGCTAACTTCCATTCACTTCGCAATTACTTGAATGCTGAAATATTATAAGATTTCTGTAGTGTAAGGGTTAAGGCCTCAAATTCATCATCTTCAATAAATCTCATAGCTACAAGTTCATCAGCAATGGCACTTTTATCTTCTTTATCACCCAATATGTGCTCAGCTATCATATTCATGCTTTGTACGGACTAATTATATACTTGTTGAAAAACTGTAGCAACCTTCTCAATACTCGCACTGATACTATCCTGGAATCTTGATGTTTTCCTACTCAATGTGTTTGAATAGACTCGAGAAGTATGTTGAGAACCTGAAGGTTGGGTAACTA
The DNA here is from genome assembly GCA_028052125.1 of Melia azedarach. Classification (NCBI taxonomy): domain Eukaryota; kingdom Viridiplantae; phylum Streptophyta; class Magnoliopsida; order Sapindales; family Meliaceae; genus Melia; species Melia azedarach. Next base: position 10,125,992 of record CM051394.1, read on the forward strand.
AAATTGAAAAATATATTTAGATTATAAATCCATTATGCTAGCCATAACTTAATAATTGCATTTTCAAAATAAAAAGTATAATATAGTAATGCAATAATATATACTAATGTAAAATAAAATAATCGCATTGCAAAACCATTATCTCTGTAACTTAATACAACCCTAAACAATGTTTTTTAAATAATCTCCAAGTTTAAGCTTAGAGCAATAAGATTAATAAATTAAAATAGGAATAAATGATCAATGAAAACCCAAAAAAGGCTAGACAAAATATTTTCAAATCAAGAAAGAAGAAAACATAACACGTCTACAATAAACCATGCAAAAAATTGACCCACAGTAGCAAGTATGGTGTGACTGCATGCCAAGCAAGGCACGGCCACGCCATCCTTGCTTCGTGAAGAAGCTTTCTGTCTCAATATAGGAGGAGCAAAGCTTCTTCTGTGTAAGAGAATATATAAATATAATAATGCATACTAATATAAATAATATAATATAATTTTAAGTGAAGAAATTTATGTCTTCTACAAGCAATCAAACATTATCTATTCCTGGGTTATTATTTCTATGTTAAGCTATTAATTTATGTCTTAATCACCTAAGAATATTAAACATTAATTAAGCATTACTTAACTATTACATATTTTAGGTTATATGTTGCCATCACACTAACAGCCCAAATTAAATTAACCTCCACTATCATATATTCTCAAACGTTTACATATAATATTGTCTCTATACTAACAGGCCATACTCCATTATTATATAAATGTTTTAATTACTAAATATTATTAAAATTAAGCACAAACATAAAAGATAACAAACATACCCTGAATATTGATTAAAACAAACTATTTTTAGCACCTATGGTAATGATATATTACATTAGGTTACGCCAATGGACTAAATTTTCCCATGTTTTTGTCAGGGTGGAAACTGGTGGCAGGGCTTGCTTAATTGGATACACGGAATTGAGATATAGACCAATAGAAAAAAAGCTACCAAATAAAAAAAGCTGCAAATTATTTTATAGGAGACATTTAAACTAAAATAAATATTAATATACAGAAATCTATATCTCCTAATATTATATATTAAAAAGCTTCAGTATGATAAAAGATGGCTGACCTAATCAACCCAAATTCCCTAGTCATCAACGAAATTCATAGAACCTATTCTCCGCATGTGTTTACCTAATTATTTTTATCTCGTTTTGTGCAAGGAATTTTTTATATTTTAACTCAATCATGTATAAACAAATCATCTCAAAGTAATTTAGACCTAACAAAATTTCATAGAATTGAAAAAAGAATAAAGAATAAAAAAATACTACAAGAAAATCACAAACAATTTTTTCAAAATTCAAAAATAAAAATATGAGTGATTTTGTATATTACCTGTAAGAAAAGTGAGCTACCAATGGAGTTGAAGATCGACTATAAAACTTTTTGGATATGATTTAAAAGTGAGAGAATAATCCCAATTCAATTTTAGGGTTTTTTTTTTTTGGTTAGATGAGATAAGAAGAGACGCAATTTGTTTGTTGAGACAATAAAAAAAAAAGAGAAAAAATAATGTAATAGACAAAATTTAATACAGCCCAGACAAAGACCCCACCTTTGCATGGATTTCTTTTTTAATGCCTGGACTGTATTAATTTAATATTTATTACAGTCCAGAAAGTGCTCTAATTTATACAAAATACTGAATAATTAAAAGATTGACCAATTCACTTATTTTATGCTGTAGTGTACTGCGTACCAAACATGATCTATGAATTTTAGGAAATTGGAGTTTTGAAATGTGAACTAGAGGAAAAAAAAATGTTTTCGTTATAATTGCTAGTAAGGGGTAAATGCATCAAGAAAATATTTTTTGGACTAATCTGGTGTGTATTATTGGAACAGGTTTAGTTTCGTAACATAGAGAAAATGATGCTATTTTAAAATTTTTCCTTTTTTAATTAAATTTGATTTAGTGACCATTTTCTTTTGACAGATTCTTTTTCTAATTATCACTTATCGTTAAATACAAGTAATTTCTATTTATTTATAATTTTAAAAAATAATCTAGTCATTCATTTTTTTAAAGTTTAGGTTACGATTGTCTCTTTGTTTTTTCTTACTTTTAAATTAGTTAACTGATTAAATACGTGAGTGTTAGAATCTTGATATTTATTTGTTTTATCTAAAATATATTTATTCAAATGTCTATAATAAAATTAGTTAAGTTCTTCTTATACACTTAAACAATAAAATAAATTGTACTTTTTATTTCATAAAAAATTTTCTTAAAATTATCATTAATTTTAAAAAATAAATATTTTTTTATCTTAATACTTAATTGTCTAAATTATCTAAAATTAAATATGTTTATTTTTTAAAATTATTGACAACGGTAAAACACTTTTATTTAAAAAGTTTTTTAGGTGAATTTAAAAAATTTAACTAATTTTATTATATATTTTATATATATATGAACCGTTCAAATTCAAACATTAAACTCTATTCAAAATTTATACTAATTTAGAATAAATAAAAAAAATAGTAACTAAAAATTAAGAATAAAAAAAACCCATAATGTTTAATGTTAATAAAAAAATAGGAAATTTTTTATATATTTCTTTAATTTAATACATTTTAAAAAAAAAGTACCCACTAATAACTCAGTAATATAATGCTTCTCTTATGTACTAATAAGTATTAAGTATGTACAATTGGGTTACGATATATTTTCCTCGAATTGTCACTAACTTTGAGTAAAATAACAAATAAAGATATATATTTTTTAATATTTAAGATTTTTTTAATGTCACGATTTATATGCACAATACATTAATATTACGTAAAATATTTACTGAAAGTTAGAAATTGAGATTTCTATTAATTTAACGTGATCATTAAAGTATATATCCAATTTAAGTAGAATATACCAAAAACTAACTCAAAAAATCGAACAACTTTTTACTTCGAAGATAGGGAACAGTTATCATTAAACCACTAATAGAGATGCGTAAATTCATAGTAGTATAGATGGCAATTGGGCTGAGTTGTACTGGGCCTAGGTTGGGCCAGAATTTACAAAATGTGCTTGGCTAAGCCTAAAATGGGTTGTGCTAGGCACGATCCCAACCAATATTGCCGACCCGACTCACCAATTGTGTGGGCCCACTTATTAGGGTCCATTATCCATACTAATTACAAATTTATTAGTATTTAACTAAGAATCTACCGGGCATCTCAACACATTCAACATCCAGATAAACTATCTTCATTAAAGAAGGATTTTCTACCCAGATATATCTGGAAAAGTCCTACAGTAGGAATCAAACACACTCCCTTAGAGAGAGTGTGTTCTGATCGTTAGGCTAAGTCCTGATGGCTCTATTTTTAATAATCTTAATATTAAATTTATCATGCTTATTTATATTTTTTTTAAAAATTATAAATTGATTTATTTCTTATTACATAATATTTAATTTTAATATTATTTTCAATATTTAAAATTAAGCCTTTAACTTTACAATTTTAATAATGATACTAAATTTCAAATAACACATTCAATAATAAGAATATTAGATTAAAATTTATTATAACAAAAAAATAAATTTATTCATTTATTTAATTTTGCACACATTATAAGCATTTTACTTCTGATGGCTGAGTATAATTAATTATAGAAAACTACAATTACCCTTTTGTTAGATTCAAACTGCTACGATTACCCCATATTTGTTCAAACAATACCATAACCCCCCGTCGTCAGTTTTCTGACTAAAAAAGCTAATTTTTTTATGGCAAAAGTGACATTTACCAAAATCAGTTAACGTGGAAGATAATTTGGCTAGACTATTTGACGTGGAGTTGACAGTTTACTGTTAAATGGAAGGACAAAGAAAACTCTATCACATCTTCCCTCCTATTTTCGTGCTTCGCGACTCTTGTGTAGCCACTCTCTCATCCCTGAACACCATTAATTGACACCTTAATCTCCATTCGTAAGTTGGCGCGAAAAAACCCTAGATTGATATTGCTTGTGTAATTGTAAAAAATAGATCGCTTTTCTGAATAAAAAACCCAAGCATTCATCGTAAGTTTATGCATGTTTTCAGCCTTGGTTTATTGGATTTGAAGAAGGTTAGAAGTGACCCATAAGCATCGATTAAAGTCTTATTTCCATTTATTTGCAATGATGGTATGCAATAATAATTTATATCACTCTTTTGGGCAATGTTTCTATTGTCGTGCATGTGAATAATGGTGGGTTTAGTGGTTTTTTTGTTTTGTGAAATATATGTGGGTATGGAAATGCTTGTAGGTATTTGACGGAAACTGAGAAAGGGAGTTGTATTGCTAATGTGTGCATGTTAGAGACATTAAAATTCAAATTTTCGTATATGTTGGTCGACCAAAGAACCTCATTCGATCGACAGAAAAATGACCAAAATTTAATTTTGAAAACCTAGAAAATCGGTCTACCAACTGGCTCAGTTTAGTCGACCAACTAGTTTAGTTCAATCGACTAAACCAAAAGAGCATTATGCCATTAGGTCGGTTGACCGAATGGTCTGATTTTGTCGATCAAACCAATCTGAACTGATTTTGTTAAACTAAGTACTTTGAACCGATTTTTGATACTTTTAAAAACTTTGCATTTTGGTCCTTTTTTAGGGTTTTAAAATCTTGCATTTTGGTCCGATTTTCAAAACTAATGACATGCATAAAATATCTTGAGCTTCTAAGTGCAAATTAATATTCAATTTCAATGACACATTACAAGTAAAAAATACCTAATATTTGTGTTTTCATTTCTTCAATTTGCTCAAGAGTTTTTATTATAATTTTCTTCAATGCTTTCATTTTGGATGTTTTTTTAGCCTTCACAATTGCTGCAATTCGTCATGCTAAAAATATCACAATAAATGCTACAAGAAGAATATAACTAATTAAGAATATTAATATTTGTTATCATCAAAATAATAAGTTATTAGCCTTAAGACTAATATGTTGAACTCTCATAACAGCCTCAACTAAATGGCGATACTGTATATACCTTGACCTAGCCACAGATCTTCTAATTTCATTTCGAAAGCCTACTTCAAATCGTTTACATTTATCTATCTAATCTTGTATCACGTCAAGTGCAAACCTCAACAACTCTGTAAATTTGTTTTCATAATCTTCTACAATCATCGACCCCTTAGTCAATATCAAAAATCCATTTCTCTTTGCATCTTGATAGATAGATGAGAAATACTTATCATTAAATTCCCTTCCAAAATTAGCCCAAGTAATACCTTCAGATCGTCTATACCTATTTAAAATAGAGGTCCACCAACAATATACTCTACCCCGAAGCAAGAATGATGCAAAGTTTACCTTCTGCTGATCTGTACATCCTATTACCTGGAATATTCTCTCAACTATAGTTAACCAGGACTCTGCATTCATCGGATCACCAATCCCTTCAATTTCTCTCGTACTCAAATTACGAGCACATTCAATAGTATTCTCTATTCCTGTATTAAGATTTGTTTAGAGTTCATACTTATGTATATGTGGTACAAAATCAACTCCTCCTTCTTCTAATACTCCTCTTTTCCCCTCCTCAACTTAAGGTAAATTTAGGTCAACGACAGATCTCGTGTTGGATTGACCACTCTTATGTATACTAACATTAATTTCAATTAAGCTATTCAATGATGCATGCATCATACATATGCCACACAATAGTCTATGGAATCAAAATTTTGCTCTGATACCAAACTGACAAGACTGGCCCTGACTCCTTTAATAATCCGGGACAAATCTTATTAAGTATATGTATATGCTACATAGCAAAACTAATGGATAAGAAAAATGGCCTCAGGCCTCAATCATTAACATACATTGAGACTCTATGTCTCGTCACACATATATATATATTCACATACATACATGACATGCTCAAAATATTTCATGCAACATGCATAGAGTGGTCTTAATCTTATTACAAAACTGTATCCTACACGAAATCCTCTGTGACTTGGGGAGAAAAAGGAAAAATAGGGAAAAGAATGAGCTTGTGGCTTAGTGAGTGGACATAGTTTTTAAAGAAAATTTATTTTTATACAATCACTATAAGACATACTAAAATCTTACATAAATTGAGTATCACTTGTTATACTAAGAATACACAACATTACAACATTACAAACAGTTATATAGTACCCAACTAATACCTGAAGGATATCATGCTTGGTGGGATCTAAATGCCTAAGTGCGAAAAAACCATGCTCAACCGGCAACCTCGTATCATCTGCCCGGGAGCTCACATTTATATACATAGATTCCAAGGACTTTACTACATAATATTGGGGGATGGGTATATGTGGAGTGCTTCAAAGAAGCATAAATAATATTCAAATAAAAAACATTCACTGAACATCACACGTAAATTACATACCACGTAACATACAACACAATCTAATTCATCAGTAAACAGATCAATTATACTTCATTAAATATTTAAACATAATATAAATTCATAATGTTTTAAAAATATATCCACTCACAGCTTAATTGCTCAATCCCTGAAAAATTCAAAATCCACTAGGTTTCGTATCATTGCATTGCTCCCTAAAAACATATAATTCAATATTTTACCATTAAAACTGATTTAAATCCTGATATGTATTACAAATACAATAATAAAGCTGCTTTAATTTCATAAATATACTATCCACAGAGTTTCTAAATATCAATTCAACTTTCTAATACCTTTTCTTGTATTATTTCCTTTTCCTACGAACGATTCCCGCCTAGTTTTCTTTTTCCTTACTTTTTATTCTCTTTTCCTCTCTTCTCTTCCTCTTGAATTCAATTTGCTTTTGTCCCTCGTTCTTTTTCAATTCTACTTTCCGACTTTCAAATGAAAGCATGAAACAAATATATATATATATATATAAACACTGCCCACCGCTTTAATATATTATTATATATATTTTTATTATTATTATTTATTTTTTTCTTTGACACCTACAACATAGGTGTCTCATAAATTGTACTAGCCTTTCTATTTTAGGTAAGTTGAAAAGTTGAAATTGAACAAAAGTATAATATAATTATTATATAAGTTCAATATAGTTATAAAGATTAAATTTTCATATTTTATCCATTCAAAATTTATATTTTTTATATTTAAATTTAAAATTAAAACTTCATGAATAATTAAATTTTGCATTAAATTTTATTGTAATAAGCTTATAATTTTAGTTTATTATTTAAAAATTAACTTCATTTGTTAATAATAAATTTTAATTATTGGCCCAATATATTATTGACGGATGAACAATGGACTTGAACAGTAATCAGCCTAGTTATGAACAGCGACACAAACAGTGTGTGTTCGAGAAAAATATGCTATAGTTAAACGATGTCATTTTAATGACAGTGGCCTTGAATAGCAATTAGCCGAGTTATAAACATCACAAACAGTGGATTTTTAAGAAAAATATGCTACAATTAACGGTGTCGTTTTAAATAATATGCTACAATACCCAATATATATGTCTCTCTCAAAACTCTAAAATACCTTTCTTGATCCCACAACCCATCCGACCACCTCTCAATATCTTCATTCTCCTCACACATTGATTGTAAGTATTTTTTTTTATTTTTTATTTTTTATAATATTTTGTTGCTTATTTATTATGTTCTTGAGCAATTATCATTGTTATTTAAATATTTTTTTCATTAAATTAGTTACTTTTTTTGCTTGAATAATATATGATTGTGTATTAGTAAAGAGTAATTTTATTTGCTTCGGACATTTAGCAATATTAACATAGGTAGGCGGTGATGAAATTGCCTTGGCTTAGTTTAC
>CM051394.1:10133954-10231454 GCA_028052125.1 Melia azedarach
TGAAAAGTTTTTAAGTTTGTTAGGAGTCAGTTATGTACTGAATGATTTCAATAGATGATACAATGTTATATTATTACATCTTTAATTAAGTATTGCAATATTATTATAATAAGATAGAACCAAAGATAAAGAAGTCATCTAAAAGTATCTCTATCGTTTAATTAATTTTTTTCATTTGAAAAATTAATTTGTAGGAATATTATCTAATTCTCTTTAAAATTTGAGATTGTATCATTTAAATAAAAAGAATGAATAATGTATCGTCTATCTCATTTTAATAGTAAGTTAACTAACATCAAATTATAAATTTATTCAAATGCCCTCAATCACCTATTTTTTATTATAAAATAATTTGCCACCAAATTTTTTGAATGAAAGGTAACGTAACACGATTGTTTATGTTCTATTTTCTTTGATAATTAATTCAAAGTTCACAAGGTTGATAAATAACTATTATACCTTTATAACTGTAATTATTTCATACGGGGTGGCAGCCGAAATAAGGGTGGCTGAAAATCTAAATGACAATTTTGAGAAAGGAGAATTTACATATAACATTTATGCATAAGAATTGAAAATTACAAAATAAAAAAGATTTAATAAGAGATTATTTTCACATCTTTTCATGTGTACTAATGATCAATGACATAAGAATAACAAATCTTTCAAAGAAAAACTAATTTCTACGTCCTCTCTTCCTTTTAAAAGATTTCAATTGCAACCGAAAAGTCTTTGCAAGCCATTCTTGTTTCCTTATGCTAAAGATGTGCCCAAGAATGACTCCTATTATTGTGCCACTCGCATATCCGATCAAAACTATCTTCCAACCAAATGCAAACGGAGATTCAAAGTGCAGATCTTCTTCTTGTGAAGTCTGTGATTTATTGCATTTTTCTCAACAGAGGTTCTCTGCACAAACCATAATTGCGATCAAATGAACTAAGATTAAATGTTGTGAATTGTGTTCCTCGAGGTATTTATCCTCTAAGATGGTTAAGTGACACATTAAAGACCGCAATTGCTGTAAGATTTCCCAGTTGAGGAATTTCTCCCGAGAGCTTGTTATTAGAAAGGTCCAATGATTCTAGCAATATGAGGTTATTCAAAGATGGTGGAATGTGACCTTCGAGATTGTTGTTGGAAAGATTGAGAATTCGAAGCCCTTTTAAATTTCCAATTGATGCTGGAATCTCTCCAACAAATTTGTTGTTAGAGAAAGTAACTGCAGTGACCAAATTTGAGAGCTTTTGATACTCCAACTGTGTGCCTTTGTTACTCAATGTTAGTGAGTAGTCAAAGGAGCCATAAATGGTGCTCAAAGTATAAGAATCTGGCAAAAGTTTATCTTGCAAATATACCAACTTACTTGCATTGGTATTTTTCATGGCCTTCCAACTTCTGAAGTATTTGGACGGAAGATTACCTGTAAATCTATTATGCGAGAGGTCAATGATGTGGAGTTTAGAAAACTCAAAACCTGTTTTAGGTTCCTTAATTATTCCATAAAATTTGTTGAATTTCAAAATCAGAACTTCTAACTCCGGAAGAGTTCCAAGCCAAGAAGGAAAATTATCAGCGATTTGATTATTTCCAAGATTAAGAAATTTTAGCTTTAAACAATTGCCCAAGGATTGAGGTGTTCTCCCTTGCAATGAATTGTTACTTAAATCAATCATTGCGAGATTTGTTTGGTGGATGAAGTTTTGAGGAATACTTCCATGAAAATTGTTGCCTTGCAGTTTTAATATTGACAACTCATGACTGAAACTGCCCAAACATTTTGGAAGCTTGCCAGTTAAGTTATTGCAAGATGAGTCAAGAGCATGAAGTCGATACAAATTGCATATCCAGGGTGGAATTTCTCCTATCAGATGATTGTTTGAAACTAAATAGGAATGGGTAGACATTGGTGGAATTGGGAGTGGTCCTTGCAGATTATTAAACCTAAGGTCTAAATTTGCTAAATTTGTCCATGGAAGAACAGAAAGATTATGCTCGACGCTTGTCAACAGATTGGAAGAAAGGTTCAAATATTCTAAGCGACTTGTACTTACATTTAAGAACCATCCAGGTATTTGACCAGCAATCTTGTTGAAGGAAATATCCAGACACCTTAATTGATCTTGGTTGTGCAAGAAACGTGGAAACTCGCTAAGGTTACATGAACTGAATCCTATAACAATGAATCTCTGCAAAGTGGTATTGACAGTAGTTCTGGTGAGTAATGAAAACTTGTTTGACGAGAGAAGCAATACTTCTAAATTTTTCATGTTAACAAGAAACAAATTCAGATCTACTGTGCCATTTAAATTATTTGAGGAAAGATCGAGCCATTGAAGATTCTTGAGCTCAAAGATAGAACTAGGAATAGAACCTTCCAATTGATTTGAGGCAAGACGTAGACATCGCAAATGGGTTAGGTTGCTGATTTCCACTGGGATATGGCCGGTCAGTTGATTAGAATCTAAGTTGAGATTTGATAGCTTGTTCAGGTTCGTCAACCAAGAAGGTATTGGACCAGTTAATTGGTTATGCATCAAATATAATGCAGTGAGTTGAGTTAGATTCATAAGCGCAGAGGGGATTTCCCCTATTATGTTGTTGTACGAAAGGTCCAAATGAGTGAGTTTTTTAAGATTACGGATCCAAGACAAAGGTTTAGAATTTAGGCCAAAAAAACTGTTGTTAGAAATTGCCAAGTAATTGAGCTCGGTAAGATTACTAAGTGAAGGCGGGATCTTTCCTGAAAAGGTAGAGGAGCTAACATCCAAGTAAGATAAGGATCTTAGATTTGCTATAGAAGCTGGCCACTCACCCTCAAAGCTGTTAAAAGAAATGTCCAGATGGAGGAGCTTGGTGAGGTTACCAATCGAAGAGGATAATGATCCTGAAAAGTAGCAGTTAAATTAGTATAATTTTCATTCGATTTTTAATTATAAATATCACAATAAAGTAAGATTAATTAACAGAAAAATTCAATGGGAATCACCTTGCATTCTCCCAAAGATAAAAATGCCAAGGAAGATAAATTTGTCAAGGAGGCTGGTATGGAAGAGGAAATCTTCACCACACTAAGATCAAGTACCTTCAGGTTGAGTAGCTTCTCAACAAGATTTGTTAGACTTGGGTTTTGTAGCTCCAAAAAATTTAGTGATACATCAAGGAAACCTAACTGGGAGAGCTCTAGTAGCTCTGATGGTATTTGACCCGAAAAGGCAGAAAAAGAGAGGTTTAGATATGATAATCTGCTAAGTTTAATAATCCCAGATGGGATACTGGATGAACTGAAATTGTTATCAGCAAGGCTAAGCCGTTCAAGATGAACCAAGTGGAACAGACTGCTGCTAGAGTTGATGGAACCATAGAGAAAACTGCTACTGAGATCAAGTTTGATAACATGACCAGTGTCTTCATCGCATTTGATGCCATCCCACAAACAACAGTTACTATTTTGTTCATCCGAATTCCACGATGCAACTTTTGGGTAAGCAGAAGGATCTATAGAAACAGACTGATTAATGATAAGGCTTTGCTTAAAGGTTGAGGGATGAGGTCCGAAATCTTCCATGTACATATAAGTGTCGCCATGATGCTGCAGCTGACTTGATCCATATTTATGCATATACAAAGTGCTTCTTCAGAGTTACGGTGAGTTTTCTTGTTAGAAATGCTTGAAATTTTGATCAATATAATTTATATGTTGCTCTTGTATCAAATCTAAATAGACTTTTACTTTTACACAGGAATACAAAGCTTTTACTTCACCACCAGTCTATATTAGCCCTCTTGACTTGGGTCCAAAGCATGCTGATAAGTTGGGGGCAGGTTTGCAGGAGTATCGAAAGACATATGGTGAAAATTATTGTTTAGGGCAACTAATTTTTTGGCATATCCAGACAAATGCTGACCCAGATTGTACACTGGCTAGGATGAGCAGGGGTTGCTTGTCGCTACCTGACATAAGTTCCTTCTATGCCAAGGTTCAGAAGCCATCACGGCATCGGGTTTATGGTCCAAAGGCCGTGAGGTTTATGCTGTCAAGGATGGTGAGTATTTTAATATATTTGTGTTAGTTCTAGGGCCCAAGGTAATTGACCCAGGCTTAAATTGGTCACGAGTGAAAATTATTGGGGCATGCAGGGTAAAAAAACTGTTGCTTAGTTAAAAAATTTAACATTGATTCTGTGCGATTGTCAACGTCTGCCCCAACTGAAGGTCTCATATTGTTATTATTTTATTTTTGTGTTGGGTTTAAGATAATTGTCTTATTATGTATTGCAATCCGAATTGTTGTTTGTACAGGAGAAGCAGCTGCAAAGACCTTGGCCCAAGGACCGGATATGGTCATTCAAGAGCTCACCAAAAGTATTTGGAAGCCCAATGCTAGATGCTATTATGGGTGGTTCTTCATTGGACAGGGAAATGGTACATTGGCTGAAGCATAGACCTGCCATATTCCAGGCCATGTGGGATCGGTAAAAGTAAATGTCATGCCGGATTAGGGAAAAGGATGTAGGGATTATTAGCCAACCCAACCCAACCCAACCCGACCCTTTGTGAATGTTTTGGAATGATTTTTTCCATATTAGTTTGCAGCTGCCCCCATATTTGATGTGGGAGTTGGTAATCATTCCAAAACATTAGCTTGTGCTCGCGCTTGCGCTGGCTTCTTTATTCTTCTGTACAGTTAGTTAATCTTCTTTGTATTTTTGTAATTCATTATCTGGCAGTAGTGCATTTGTTTTTTTGGTTTTCTTTTTCCTCCTATTGAAGTATAAAAGGAAAAACTTAAAAAGAGAAAAAAAAAAAGATGATGAAAGTAATAGAAAAAATGTTTCTAGGTATTTGCCCATTCTTTAATTTTTCTTGCGTCTCATCCACATTTAGTTCCAAATAGATCTCGGGTTTTCCTTTCTGTTAAAATATATATTATATATAAGTACCATCTGAGTTTTTCCTAATACCGTTTTGTACGTATGAAACAAAGTAGTCAATTTCAACTATTATAAATTATCTAGTGGTTTAATGAGAATGTACTTGCTGCAGCTTTGTGTTATTCAAAGCCAATGAACTGTCTACATTTAAGTAAGTAAAAATATGATTATTAAAGAATCAAAAAAATTTCTGTAATGGATAATAATGCGCTTACTACAAACTTGGTATGAAATCTCGAAGGTTTCTATAGATCACGGGTTTTGGGAAAATATTATAATATTATATCGTAGCTGGATTGTTAGACTCGACTCTCACCCTTCATACTTGTAAAACTTATAATAATCAATTATTTTATGAAAAGAAAATACGTTACAGAATTCAAAGTACTCTTAAAATAATCTTTGCGGCAATAAAGTTGATGATCAAGTGGGTAGTGTTCATGGTTTCAACTTTTCTTTTTTAACGCGTAAAACCTTTTGTTTCTTCTAATTTGATTACGGATAATTACTTTTTTTGTTCATTTGTAACGTGAATTGCGGGTTTTTGTTATAAGAAAAAAAATAAAGACTAGTCAAGAGCTTTAATCATTTTCTCATTAGGTCTTTAATCAGGGGTGGCTCTAAAACCAAAGCTCAGGCCATAGGCAAATCTTCAGCATTGGAGCTTTCTCAAACTTACTTCGAAAAAGTATGTATTTTGTTTAAAAAAGATTAATCTAATGTTTAAATGCCAAATTATGCCTTGTGTGCAAAACTAACATAGACGTTAGTAGTAACACATACTCTTCCATGACAATTTAGCAGCGTGCCATGAGGATTTATCAAATGAGATGTTAGTTTATCAATAAAGCACATGAAAATTAAGATTAAATGAAGCTTAATGAGGCAATAATTGATACCTTCCTTTGCGCTGAGCCTGAAAGAGTAGATGGCAATGGTCATGTCCTTATCCAGTGCAGTTTCTTAACCTACATAAAATTATAGATTAGGAGAAAATATTCATAAAAATAATTGAATAACATTTTCTTGATACCATATTTTAAGAAATATATTTTTCTAAATAAAAAATAAATTTTTATTCTAATAAACATTGTATATAATTTATTAAATATAAATTTATTTGAATAAATTGAAATTAATAAAAATAAATTAAATTGTATATCTAATTTTAATAATTACCTTCAATGTTCTTGTATTACAGATTGAGAATGCGGACTCAAGGACTGCAAATATCATGGAGAATCCAATCCTCCAAAAACTCAACGCTTTCTTTGCAAAATTTATTCTCGAAAAATGAGTTAGGACCTAAGATTAAGCTTAGACCAAGTCTAGGCTAGTTCGAGTCAAGGCACAACCCCAAAAGTATAGAATCTAACTCACATTTTAATAAATTTATCCAAATCTGAGCTGGACTTTTTATGAGCTCGGCCCAAACTTGGATTTTTGCCAATCCTATTCCAAGCTTATCAACCCAAATGTAAAATGCGAACTTGAACCAAGGTGAGGCTTTCATAGAATCTTGAGCCAGACCAAGCTAGGTATAAATGAAATTTATCTAGTTCCGAGCCAAATTTTCATAATCTCAACCCGAACCAACGTGTTTGCCAAGCTACTAAGCCTAGGATGAACTTTTGATTTGTTTTCCCTTTTTTTATGTTTTATTTAAGGAGAATACTCTAGTACAAATTAATAAAAGTTAACTAGATAATACTTATCAATCCAAAAGTTGCTGTTACAAAATTAATCATTCTAAAAGCCACATCTAAGAATAGTTGTAATTTAATATTACTCCCCCATTATTGGAACATATCCATTTGGATAGTATTTTATCGACTTTATTGCAAGATGAATGCACTACAATGTTCTCATTTATTTAGAAGTTTAATCTTTCTCAAAGACGCATCTAATTAGGAATTAGAAAACATGGATCAAATGAAGGTTCTCCTTACAAACTTAAATACTAAACCTTAAACACTAATATCACTTATTAGAGGATAGATGTCAAATTTGTTTTTTCAAAAGTCTTAACTAATAAGGTGCAAAATAATCCTTTTGTTATAAAATATTAGAAATTGGATTGCACTTTTGAACTCTATCAATTGACATCCATAAGCATTATCTTGCAAATAAATATATGTCATATAGATCCAATTTGAGCATAAGCATACCACGCATCTAATAAGTTAGATATAAAGTTGTACACATTGATCTAGTTTGTAGAGTTTTTTTTACCCATACCAGTGGTTGCTTTAAAGCAACCGTACCTAATGCATGTAGTATTATTATGATATGGCCATCATTTCTAATGCGTTAGCCACAATCCAATCATATATTAGATTCATCTGTTCAACCACAAAATCATTATATGCACCAAAATAACCGTATATTAAAGCATTATCATAAGCTTGGCTTACTACACGAATGGTAACTTTTGTAATTCAAAATATTTTTCTCCAGTTGCATTTATATACAGGGAATGAAATTAATAATATATTCTAATTTTATGTATTAAATTGTAACTAATTGATTAGATAATAATAAAATGTAATGAGATGTTAAAAATAAGAATTTTTTTTTGCATCATCTTTTTTGTGAAATACAATCATTTCTCAAACATAAATGGTAGTGGATAAAATAAAAAAAATGAGGTAATACTTCAAAAGTGGAGTAGGTTATGGCAAAAAGGCTAACAAATGAAAAGTTTTTTATTTAATGGCTCAAAGGATTTATTAAGAAAAAATATTTTAAAAAGTAGGCTTTAAAAGCTCAAACGGATCAAAAAATATCTTCTATCACTTTTTAAGAAATATGATAGCTATTTATATCAACTAGCTCAATGGGCTTTACAATATAGCAATATGTACAAAAAATATTTTAGTATTAGTTGAAAGTTTAAATGTAGAGATCATTAAAAAAAATGCATGAATTATAGGCCAAAGGGATACTCTCTAAAGAAAAAGAAAATAACCTCAAAACTCACTTGGAACAAAATTAAATGGCATGTAATTCCTCTAATGATTAGATTCATTTCACTCATCAAATTTTTGTTTCCTCATTAGTACTAACCTTAACATGCAATTCAAGAAAACATGATATGTTATTTAACTAAACAAAGGATGATTGCCAACAACAAAACTTGAAAATCCTGATTTTTTTTCCTTAAAGAAGACACTTCACCCCTAACTAAAATGAAATATTGTCCTTAATATTAAAAAGATATGATATGAGAAACACATAGAGAACATAATAAGAATAAAAAAAAGGTTGTAGATGTCACCCCGGAAATTTGAAAGGCTTGTACTCTTGATGTTGTAATAATTTCTTTTTAGAAAAGAAAAGAAAAAAGGGAAAAATATTACCAAACGTAAGTGGGTTGCCTCCCACCAAGTGCTTTCTTTAATGTCTTAGCAAGACATTGACCCTTCTTGTCAAGGATTGAACAACTCAACGTATTTCACCTCCTTTTTTTTATGAACTTCTTCTAAGTATAGCTTCACACGATACCCATTTAATTTGAATGTCACTTGAGTCTTCGGATTTAATAACTCTACCGTTCTATAGGAAAAAACTCAGACTATTGGGAATGGTCCACACACCATTTTGACCTCAACTTTCCTGAAAACAGTTTAAGATGAGAATTAAATAAAAGAACTTTCATTATAAGATGAAGAGACTTAGGAATAAAAATATTGTGATTTAGGAAATACCCTTAATAAACTTTAAAATTTTCACCTAAATTTAATGAAAATTTTATCATTCCTAACATACCCCCAACTAACTTTGAAAATTTTAATCCTTATCCCATTTTGTTATATTTCTCTTTTAATTGATTATATTATTTTTTTAAATTATTAAATTTACAATTATTTTTATAATAAATTTATTTACTTGATTTTTTTAATAGTATTCATGGCATAAATAGTAATTACTTTTAGAGATCTTTATAAAATAAAAATATTATTATTACTAAATAATTATTTTATTTTTAGTATATCTATTATTATTAAAAATGATAAATTTAAAAAATATGACTAATACATGGATATTTATTATGTCTCTATTAAATTTTATATAATACCTATTTAAAAAATATGGAATGTCAATTTATATTTATAATTTGTATTTTTATTTTTCAAAATATTTGTTTTTATTAAAAAAATATTAATGCATTGATGTTAATTTTATATATTATTTAATTTTAAAAAATATTATCAATTTTTATATATTATATAATTTGAAAAAAAAATATAATATCTATTTTGGTAAAGGGATAATGACAAAAACATCCCTGAGGTTTAGCCCAAAAGACAAATACCCCCTGATATTTGTGAAAGGACATATGCCCCTCTAATGTTTGGCCCAAGTATATATCCTCCTTGACTTTATTTTTGTTGACCTATTAATTTATTATCATTTGTATCCCTAAACTTTTATAAAATAGTAATATAATATATCTTTTATGTAATTATAACACTTTAGTCTATATTTTAATATTTTTTATTAAAATATAATTTTTTAACTTTAATAATTTAGTCCATATTTAATATTGTTCACAATATATTCAAGATTAAATAAAATTTTTAATTTATTATTTTAGAAAATAAAATATTATTAAAAAAATTTAAACAATGAGTTAGATTAAACTCATCCTAAAATATTTATAATCTTTTTTTTACCAATAAATTTGATATTTAATTGTTAAAAAAAAATTGAAACATATTTTAACATGTCATTCTTATATAATATTTTTTATTTAAAAGATTATATTAAATTTATCATATTTTCTTAAGAAAAATTTTGAAAATATAAATAAAAGTTTAAAAAAGAAAAAAATTTAATGTCATTTGTCAATAGAATTAGTAATTAGATATATTTTATATTCTTATTAATCAAAATAATTTAATTTTAATTAAAAGTAAAAAAGAAAATTTTGATTATTTTTATCTATAATATATAAATATATTATAACATGTATTTATTGTTTATATTTTTTATTTATATTTGCATATATTTTAAAAAATATAATGAATCTAAAATATCTTTTTAGATAAATATATTAGATATAAAAATAAAAAGTTAAAAAAATATTTCAATTAAATTTTTTTAATAATTAAATATCAAATTATTATTATTATAAAAGTAAAATAGGAAGGTTAAAAATATCTTCGCATGAGTGTGATTTAACTTATTATTTAAATTTTTCAATAATCGTAGTTTTTGATTTTATTATTAAAATATTAAATATTTTAGCATGAATTTAATCTAACTCATTGTTTAAATTTTTTTAATAATATTTTATTTTCTAAAATAAGAAATTAAAAAGTTTATTTAATCTTGAATATATTGTGAAAAATATTAAATATGGACTAAATTGTTAAATTTAAAATTTTATATTTTAAAAAATATTAAAATATACACTAAATTATTATAATTAAATAAAAGATATATTATATTACTATTTTATAAAAGTTTAGGGATACAAATAATAATAAACTAATTGGTTAAACTAACAGAACAAAGTCAATGGGGGTATATACCTATTAGGCCAAACGTCAGGGTGGGCATTTGTCATTATCCTTTTAGTAAATTTTTAATATTAAAGTACTTTTTTAATTACAAATCCAAACTCTTAATTTACTACTAAAAGTATAATATATGTATTTTTGATAACTCTTAACAAACAATAACTTCTTTTCTAAAAATTACTTTAAAAAATGCTAAAAAGTAAAAGCAATAAGTATATTTTTCACTAGAAACAAGTGGCTCCTACCCCATTTGTAGACACACTAGAATTATATGAAAATTATCTATATCAAAATTATTCTCTTATCACCTCAGTACTTTAGAGTCCGTTTGGCATTATTGTGAAAAGAGGTAAAAGTGATTTTGAATAACCAAAAGTCATTTTAAGTGTTTGATAAAAAAATTTCAAAATCACTTTTGTCAAAATAATATCATCTTGCAACATATTTTGAGAAGTAGAAGAAGAGTTGTTTTTTAAAATCTCATTTTAGAAATCATTTTTATTTATAAGTATAATACCAAATATATCTATTTAAAATTACAAAAACTCATAGTTAACCCTACAAGTAATTTTTAAATTTTAACTTTAATTGAAATTTTTTATTTTTACTTTTGATTTATATTTTTTTTATAAATTATTTTATATCATATTATATTATAATTCACCTGTCATTACTTTCATCAAAACCATAAATAAAAGTGATGCCGTTGCCTAGTTAAAGTATGATACCTAGATATATATTAAACACTTTAGTCATTTTAGTCATCATTATTTACTATGTACATTTTAATCATTTGTATTACTATAATAATTTTAGCAACAAATTTACTAAATACACAAAATTGCTATTGAAATTCAAAAGCACTTTAACAAATAAAAGGGATATTATCACTTTCTTCCCCTAAGGCATCCCATATTATCAATTATATGCTTGAGATTGAAAAATAGACAAAGTCCTCCCCTCTCAAACAACACTCTATTAGTGTGTTTAATGAACATAAGGGCTAAAAGGTAAATATACATTAAAAAAATTTAAAATCAGATTTTGGGGATAACGACGTAGGCTTCGTGTTTTGTGCACAACTTAGCTAAGAACAAAGTGAAACCTATTTTTTCTATTAGAAAAATACCAATTTCATTCCTAATATATTTTGATATTACCAGTTACATTCCTACTGTTTTAAAATTACACCTTTAGTTCTTACTGTTATAACACTAACCTTAGAAATTCAATTTTTAAGTAAAAATGACTTTATTGTCCTTATATTGATAATGATAACGTCAACTAATTTTTAAAAAATAAAATAAAATAAATATCAATTCTAAAATACTCAAATAAATATTAACAATAAAATTATTTAATAAAAATTAATTTCAAATTAAAAAATTACTAAAACGAAAAAAATAAATTCATAATGTAATAAATTTATTTATTTTTATTTTTAAAATTTTTACAATAAAAATAAATATAAATATAGATAATGAAATATAAAATTTTTATTTCTTTTCATTTTTAAATTTTTTACAATAAGATTAAATAAAAATAATAAAATCTAAAAACTTATTTCTTTTTAGTTTTTACAATAAAATTAAATAAAAATAAAATAATAAAATCTAAATAAGTTTATTTCTTTTCATTTTTTTAATTTTACAATAAAATTAACTAAAAATAATATAATAAAATCTAAATTTTTTGTAAAAAAATCGTTTATGAATAAGACGTTTTATAAAACTTAATTATGAATATTTTTTGTAAATTATGAATAAGACGTTTTATAAAACTTAATTATGAATATTTTTTGTAAATTATGAATAAGACGTTTTATAAAACTTAATTATGAATATTTTTTGTAAATTATGAATAAGACGTTTTATAAAACTTAATTATGAATATTTTTTGTAAATTTTTATAATCCCAAAAAATATTATTCAATAAATATTTGTTAAAATAAAAAATAAAAAATAAAAATTGAAAATGAAAGCAATTAGTGTTTTAATAAATAGAAATTTATTTTTTATATTTTTTTGTATTAGTTTAAAACCCAATGTAAATTTAATTTAGTTATGAGTAAATGTGTCAAATGATAAAATATACTAACATTTAACAGCTATGTTATAACAATAGAGACTAAATATGTAAATTTTAGACATTAGGAATGAAAGTGATATTTTTTTCTTTTTTATTTTTACATCACTTGTAGCTTTGATTTACGGGGAGCAAAAGAATGTAGCAGAGAGCAAAGATGCTAGAGGTAGATTGATGGGAAGCAATCATGAGATTGTAACACCTAAAGGGAAATTATGGGAAAGAAACACTTGCCTCCCTTAGAGTCATCCATCTCCGTTAGTCTTTCGTTTATTTTAAGGGTATTATGGTAAAAATACATATAACTTTTCTCTTTTGTGTTTTATTTACTCCTAAACATAAACCCTTTTTGAAAATAATACACTGAAAGAACTTTTACCTATCAAAGACATAAATTAACAAGTCTATTTCTGCAAAACATGAATAATTTATTCTCTTTAATAGAAAGTTTCATCTCCTAAATCCGTTCAAGATCATACCTTCTTCCACCAACAATACCATCTTGTGATTCTTTTCCTTTCATTAATGACTCAAGATCCCAATTAGTTGCTTCTCCTATTGTCTTCTTGTTCAATGCATCAATAATGGTGTTGACTATAAAAAGAAAATTTTGTTTTTAGAGTGATTTTGTGTCTCATCCATGTGCAATTTGCTTGGTAAATCTAATTTTAGTTATAGGTTTGGCAAATTGTTTCATAATGTAGATAGAGAGAGATCAAGAGAGGAAAAAGAACGGAGGCGATAAATTTTTGCATAAGGCGGAGAAAGAGAGAAAGAGTGTGGCGGGTTATTTCAAAAGAGGGTGAGAGGGAGAAAAGGGAGCGAAATTTTGCACCGAGTAGTGGAACAAATTTTTGCAGAATAGGAGGAGAAGGAGAAGGGGTTCATGGATTTTTACACAAAAGGGAAAGAGGGAAGAAGGGGACGGTGGAGTTAAGGGGGAAGGGGAGGGGGAGGCACATGCACATTAGGGTTAGGTGTGCTACAGTGCAAAAAAAATTATAATCATTGAATAATTTAAATTATTTTTTTATTAACTAAACTTATAATTATTTTTAATATTAAAGTATTTTTTTAATTACAAATCCAAACTCTTAATTTACTACTAAAAGTATAATATGAGTATTTTTTATAACTCTTAACAAACAATAACTTCTTTTCTAAAAATTACTTTAAAAAATGCTAAAAAGTAAAAGCAATAAGTATATTAGCATTTTTTTTAACACTTCCAAACAAAAACTTAGTCAATAACTATGATTAAATACTGACCAAATTTGTTAACTAAAAATGATACATTTAGTAATAAATTTCTTTGTAATAAATAAGTTTACTGTATTTTACTTCTTAATTACCAACAAAGTAGTTCAGTGACCAAAGTCTTGATCATATGGCTAGTGATGAAGAACTCGGACACTAATACTTTTCTTTTCTAGTCACCTATATATAGTTACTGTTTCTTTTATAAGAATTACTAAAATTTTGTGTTGTTGACTAATTACTTTTTGTGATGAGATTTTGTACTTTCTAATTTTTATTTAAATAATTTCCAATAAATTTGAAGGGTGAGTTAAGAGTCTAATAATTCTGCTAAGGATTTAAATATTAAAGTATTTACTCAAAACTTGTGATTTTCATGCCGTTAGTTCTTTAATTTATTCAGGATGACTTTTAATCCAAGCTTGGCCTATAAATGTATGTATACATAAAAGCGTCCTAAAAATTAAAGGTTGCATCCTGGAATTCGAATAAAAATAAATCCATTTAAAATGATTTTATTTAAATATTAAGTATTACCAAATTTTTAGTATTGAATAATAAAAATAAATCCATTTAAAATATTTAAATGATTAAAATTTAACGATTGGCTCTACTTCATAGTCGGTAGTTTTAGTTTTTTTTTTCACATTTATTATATCAACAAAAAAAATTTATAATTGTAGTTTTTGCCTTGCCTTATTATCATATTCTTAAGAAAAATTCTTGCGTGGCCATATAGGGACGTAGGGTGCTACAAAAAAGAAGTTATTATTTTAGTAGATAAATTGTCTAATAAAAAATATTAAAAAAGTGTTTAAAAAAAATTGTATTATGGATATATTTAGTAAATTTTATAATACTTAATAGAGTTTCGATTTTGTATTCAAAGACTAAATTAGAGTAATCATTTTCATGAAAGCAAACAAAACCCTTTTTTTTCAATTAGAAGTTATATATACGTTCTATTAGTAGACTTTGAATAATCAAAGTCATCACTCTAATAATTCTGAAACTACATATATGACCAATTTGTACCATTCATATATTATCTATAATTTTTTTTAAATGACAAAAAATTCAACGATCTTGTTTCTAAAAAAGAATTGATTTGTGTGTTTGGAATATATATATATATATATATATATATTTTCTAGTCAATTTTAAGGAGGTATCTATATTTTCTCGAATTTGCAAGGAGGTATCTACAAAAAAGAAGTTATTATTTTAGTAGAAAAGTATTTGTGTGGCTGTATAAGGTGCTACGTAGAAAAAGAAACTATTATTTTAATAAATAAATTATCGAATAAAGTAATATTAAAAAATATCTAATAAAATAATGTTATCATATATTTATTTTTTAAAATTATGAAATTAATTTATATAGATATAATTTAGCACCGTACACTTTTTAAATTATTGAAGTAGTCTCTAAATTTAACTGCAGTAAGTGCAGTAATTAAGATCATAATGCACTTTCTGGGATAAAATTTTAAATATGTAGTAATGTTCAATTTTTAATCTTCAATTGTTGTCAAATAAAATCATTAAATATTACAATAATATTAAATGAGAAGGTTAGTAATAGTTAAATTGACAAGAAATGCCAAATAATCTCTCCCTAAGATTTCTTTTTAGAGATTAAAAAAAAGTAGCAGTTAAAAATAAGTGGTTACTAAATATTTTAATTATTGCACTTTTAAAATTAATTAATTTATTATAATATAAAACATAATTTAAATTCAAAATTAATGGAAAGATAATATGAATTATAGCAATAATAGGACCATATTTTTACAAATGATAAAATGAATGATTAAGATTAAATAAAATAATTAAAAATATATATAATACGTTGAATAATAAAATATTTAACTGACACAAAAAATTCTTTGATGGCAACTCAGTTGAAAAGTCAAAGTATGACTAAATAAATTTCTGGAAAGCAAATAACACGGATTGAGCATAAACTATAAACATTTAAGTTATCCAATAAAATTTGTCAATTTTTTTTAAAAAAAGTCTTTATATTTATAACAATCAAGGACTAAAAAATAAAAATAAAAATAAAAATAAAATATTTTTTTGATTCATTAATATTAAAATACAATAATTTTTTATTTTAATTTAATCTTATTAAACATATTTCTTGAAAATTAAAATAAATTTACCCTAATACGCTCTAACCAAACGTATTGTTGTTTTGGCTAATATTTCTTTTACATTTGGTCTAGTATTTCTTTTTTCCTTTCTCTTTTATGTTATCCTTTATAAAAATTTTCTGGCTATCGTAAAGGCCACTAAATTGTCCCTGGTTTCAATCCATGATTAATTACTAGAGTGCGGTCCCTTATTTTGATCGTCCTAATGCAGGAATCATTGATGGATAATTATCAATCAAATCCCTATATTTCATTATCTAAACCTCTAAAGTTCTAAATATTTTTTATACAACTCCTTGAATATTCTCTTCGCGTCTTTGGCCCCAGATATCGACACCCCTTACTTCCCTCGCGCCATTGGACACCTTGAATTTCCATCACATCTTCGGATATATCAAATTTCCATTGAGCTCTTGGGTACCTTTGATTTTATGGCTTACTCAAGCTTTTCCAACTATTACGCTCTTTTTGATTGTTCCATTTTCTGGCTCTTTTAGTCTTTTATCGATCTTTTTAGCTTTCTAACCTCTTGTTTTTTCTCACAATTATTTTGGGATTCTCTTATTTTAGGATTCTCATACTATGTATGATGTTAAAATATTTTAATAATAATAATTTGACATACTATTATACTCGAAATATTTTTGAAATAACAAATATTCATAAGATATTTCTTAGAAGAGTCTTTCTATTTATAATAGTCACACACTAAAAAATAAGAATGAAATAATTTTTTTTCTAATAGAAAATATTCTTAAGTGTGCTAAAAATTTTGTTCCTTATATTTTTTATCAAACGTCAATTAAATGCAATTGATATTATGATTATTCTACATTATTTAAATTTACACATGGCCATTTTTCTTTTGTTAATTCAATCAATGAAAAAATCATTGATTTAAAATAATATCATTTCATCTTTGTCATATTAAAATAATTTTTTTGAAGTCTTGTTATCATATTTTTTAGAAAAACTTGCTTATTCATTCTCTCCACAAAAGTAACACGCCTTTAAGAATTCTACTACTAGTTATATGCGATTTTATATATGGTTTTATTTCGAATTGTTGTGTTTTGAAAGTAAAGTTAAATATTTATTTTATAATGCCAATTTTAGTAGAATTCACTATTTTTTTCTATCATATTTATTTGACAACTTTTTTTCCACATGAGCCGTACAATTTCTTAATATACCAAACAAAATCTACTCAAGTTTTCCGATTAATGTCCACGATGTATATTCACGTTTTTATTTTATTTTCCCCTAAATGACAGAAAAAAAGTTGATCTAATTAAATATAGGATCTTTGTTTACAAAATTCTTAGCACACAATAAGTCATCTATATCTTCTATAGAGATTCATTCTAATATATCATACTATATTTATAGTAATTTCCATGGTCATGATTTTTGAAGAGTGGACAAAGTTATGATTTTACTTATTTACTTAATATGGGTCTGCTTGTATCTTAAAATATATTTTAAATACCTTTTAATCACAAGCTTATGTAAGAAAATTTAAAAATTAATTTTTAAATTATACATCCTTATAAATGTTAATATAACTATTAGTTAAAACTTTTTTGCTCTATATATCTTAATTTTTCTTTATGTACACAACTATGAAAATATTCATCACCACCAAATTAATATTTTTTACTTTTAAAGTAAAACTTTTAAATTATTGAAAAATTCACAGCATCAAAAAAGGAAAAAAAAAACCTCAAAAGTAAGAATAATTGATAAGTATTCTATACATGTCCAATAATTTTCAAATTAGCTAGGGAAGAAGTAAACATTCTGAAATCAATATTATAGAAATAAAAATACCTTTTTGTTATTTACATCATCCAAACTTGATTTCTTTCTTCATAAGTCAGTTATTAAAAAGTTATGGTGAATTAACTTTGATACTAAAGCAAAAATGTTTAAGATTTAAATGTTAAACGGATGTGTTATATACGTGTAAAGAGTAATGCTATTTTATTTACTTAAGTTAAATTGTCTTTAATCATAGTTTTTATAATCGATATTTTTGTATCAAATTTTTTTATTAAAATATGGTATGTCAACAAGGCATTACCACTACTCATTTATTTATTAGGATATGAAACAAATAGAAAGCATTTATTTATTTTTATCTTAAATTTGAATATTGAAGTTTGGATGAATTTGAAAATATAAAATCTCAAGTATGTTGAATAAAAGTTGAATTAAAACCATGAACACTGTCACTATCATCGCTTCCTACTTGTTATATATTTTTTATATTTCCAATTTTTTTTGTTGACCTAAATATTTATGGTGTCTTCATAAATAGGCTTTGCATTGCAATATTTATCTCAAAAAGAAAATTAGGAATTAAACTGAGGTATGAGCTTGTCCCATCAAAAGCCATCCACCATCCAAATTCTCTCTCTCCTGAATTATTATCCCAAAGTTTGGCTGCACCCGCACGGCACATGTTCCTAATTTTATATATATAAGCATCTTAAGTCACCTGCCCTCATCAAAACCGAAATTCTCCAACCTCCCTTACGTTTAAACATGACGAGATTTTCTCCGTGTTTCTTCACTTTTATCCAAATATTCCTCGTTTTGCTCTCATTATTTCATCTCACGCTCGCAGGCTGCCATGATAATGAGCGTTATGTTTTGTTGCAATTCAAGCAAAGCCTTGTCATTAATCATTCTGCTTCGGGTGATCCTTCTGCTTATCCGAAGGTTGCATCATGGAATTCAGATAAAGAAAATGGTAACTGCTGCTTGTGGGATGGCATCAAATGCGATAAAGACACTGGTCATATTATCAAGCTTGATCTCAGTAGTAGTTTTCTATATGGTTCCATCAACTCTAGTAGCAGCCTGTTCCACTTAGTTCATCTTCAATGGCTTAGCCTTGCTGATAATCATTTCAATTCATCCAGTATCCCATCCGGGATCATGAACCTTACCAGTTTATCAAATCTAAACCTCTCTTATTCTGTCTTTTCGGGTCAAATACCATCGGAGATACTACAGCTCTCCCAATTGGTTTTCCTTGATGTATCACAAAATCATTTGGAGCTCCGAGACCCGAGTCTAACAAATCTTGTTGAGAAGCTACTCAACTTGAAGGTACTTGATCTTAGCGAGGTGAAGATTTCCTCTTCCATACCTCCGGCCTTGACGAATTTATCTTCCTTGAACTTTTTATTGTTCAGTGGATGCGGCTTGCAAGGTGATTCCCTTAGGATTTTTCTGTTAATTAATCTCACGTTATTGCGATATTTATAATTAAATATCTCATAAAATATAAACTAATTTAACTGTTACTTTTCAGGAACATTATTCTCTTCAATTGGTAATCTCAACAAGCTCCTCCATCTCGACCTTTCTTCCAATAGCTTTAAGGGAGAGTCACTCACTTCTATAGGAAATCTTACTCAACTCGCTCATTTGGACCTTTCTTTCAACAAATTAACAGGTGAAATCCCCTCTGCGCTCACGAACCTAACTCAACTTACGACATTATATTTGATTCATAACCAATTAACTGGTCCAATACCAGCTTGGTTGATGAACCTGAACAAACTATCAGATCTCGACTTATATTCTAATCAACTGATCGGCCATATCCCAGTGGAAATTGGCAACCTAACCCAGTTGCAATATTTGTCTCTTGGAGAAAATCGATTGGAAGGTACTATTCCTAGTTCTATCTTTGAGCTCAAGAATCTTGAACAGCTTGACCTTTTCTTAAACCACTTGAGTGGCACAGTAGATCTAAACATGTTCCTTGCTAACTTGAAAAGTTTATATTTATTGGTTCTCTCGTCAAACAAGCTTTCATTGCTCACCAGAACCACTGTCAATACTTCGCAGAAATTCATTGCTATAGGATTCGGTTCATGTAATCTTAGTGAGTTCCCACGTTTCTTGCACAATCAAGATCGATTAATGTTTCTAGATCTTTCCTTCAACAAGATTTCTGGCCAAGTTCCTGGATGGTTCTTAAATGTAAGTACAAATAGTTTGGAATATTTGAACCTTTCTTCTAATCTATTGACAAGCTTCAACCAGAATCTTTCTATTCTTCCATGGGTTGCTGTAACAATTTTAGACCTTAGGTTTAATAAGTTGCAAGGACCACTCCCAGTTCCATCAATGTCCACTTATTCCTATTTAGTTTCGGACAATCAACTGATAGGGGAAATTTCACCCAAGATCTGCAATTTGTATGGGCTTCATGCTCTTGATTTGTCTTACAATAACTTTACCGGCATGCTTCCAGAATGTTTGGGTAATTTCAGTTATAGTTTGACAATATTAAAACTGCGAGGCAACAACTTTCATGGAAGTATTCCTCAAAACTTCGTCAACCAATCGAATCTGGCAATGATTGATTTAAGTAACAATGCATTGCAAGGGAGGATACCTCAATCACTGGGCAATTGTTTGAAGCTGAAATTTCTTAATGTTGGAGATAACCAAATCACTGATATTTTTCCTTCTTGGCTGGGAAATCTTCCGGAGTTAGAGGTTCTAATTTTGAAATCCAACAAATTTTATGGAATAATTAAGGAACCTAAAGACGGTTTTGAGTTTCCAAAACTGCACATCATTGACCTCTCTCATAATAGGTTCACAGGTGATCTTCCGTCAAAGTACTTTCAAAATTGGAATGCCATGAAGAATACCAATGCAAGGAAGTTGGTATATTTGGAAGATGAACTTTGGCCAGACGGTGTTCCTGTGGGAACCGTTTATGGTTATTTTGATTACTCTCTAACATTGAGTAACAAAGGCACGCATATGGAATATCAAAAGCTCTCAAATTTGATCACAGCAATTATTCTCTCTAACAATGAATTTATTGGAGAGATTCCAACATCAATTGCGCATTTAAAAGGGCTTCGAACTCTTAATCTTTCCGACAACAATCTCGAAGGTCACATTCCGTCATCTCTGAATAACCTCATAATGCTAGAATCATTGGACCTTTCCAATAACAAGCTCTCAGGTGAAATTCCTCAACAACTAGGAGAGCTTACAACACTTGCGGTCTTTGATGTGTCACATAACCATCTCACAGGGCGAATACCTCAAGGAACACAATTCACAACATTCAATCTTAGTTCATTTGATGGGAATCCTGGTTTGTGCGGAGAACCTTTGTTGAGAAAATGTGAAAAATCTGAGAATTCACGAGAAGAAGATCCACACTCAGAACCTTTGTTTGCATTTAGATGGAAGATAGTTTTAATTGGATATGCAAGTGGGACAATAATAGGAGTCGTTCTTGGGCAGATCTTCAGCATAAGGAAACAAGAATGGCTTGCAAAGACTTTTCGACTACAACTGAAATATTTTGAAAGGAAGGGGAGAGACAGTAATTAGTTTTTTTTTTTTTTTTTGAAGATCTGTTACTCTTATGTGATTGATCATGAGTGGTAGAAAGATATGAAAATAGTCTTTTGTTAAACTTTTTTATTTTGTAATTTTCAGTTCTTATGAATAAACGTTGTTAAAATTGTCACTTAGATTTTCAATAACCCTTATTGCAGTTGCCACCCATCTTTTTTTTCTTTGTTATTATTATCATCATCATTATTATTTTTGTTACCATTTCTTTTTTTTGGTTAAATTTCTGGGTCGTTTTGGAGCAATCTTCAATTGCAATCTTCTTTTCTCCGTCCGCCTTCGATTGGAATTGGTCAGAATACAAATTTCTAAAAGTTCTTTAAAGATATAATCATTGAGTGGTTTTGATGCGACGATATACAAGAGAAATACCAGATGCATATTAAATGATTTATAAATATTGTTAATATTCTTTTGATTTAGGACTGAGAGCTTGATTTTCTCTCCTTGTAAATGTAGTTATTCATTTGTGCCAATTAGATTGGATAGAAGTATATACCATAAAAAATGACTAGTTGACTTTGAACCAGAGTTTACGGATTTTCTGGAATATAAACATTATATCATAACAATCTCAATAATTTTTACATGTAAGGTTTGACTCATAGTCAATTGAAATAATTAGTTGCCTATAAAAAAACATCTTGGCCTCTGAACAAATTTCTTATTGCAATTGAAGGCAAAATCTTATAATCTATTGTTTTGTGGTAAATGAGCCTTCTGCTTATCTAAAGATTGAATCATGGAACCAAGAAGAAGAAAATAAAGACTACCACTATGGGACAGAATGGAGTGCAATGAGAGTAGGGGTGGCAATTTAGGACACGACATGATTATTCGATACGAATTCGGTGTCATTAAACGGATTTGAATTTAAAGTCTTGATATGAATAATAATCGTGTCGTATTCGTGTCGACATGATTATTATTTGTGTCGTATCTGTGTTTAACATGCAAAACACGATTATTCATTTAAGACACGATTAAATAAATGAATAAATGAATAATCGTGTTTTAAACGAATAAATGAATAATCGTGTCTTAAACGAATAAAATATATAATATAAATTTATTTATTATAAACAACTGCTGATATAAGCATCTAATTATTAAATATATATTATGTTTGATAAAATATACTATTTTTAATATCTTAAGGACCTTAATGATAATTACTAAGTTAAACGAATTGTATTTGTATTTTAAAAGAATCGTGTTTTAAACAAATAATAGGATCTTAAATAAATAATCGTGTCTTAAACGAATAATTCTGTTTAAATGAATCATATATAAATAAATGGATCATATTCGAATTTCAAAGAATTGATACGAATAATAAATGAATCGTATTCGTGTCAAACGAATATTAAACGAATCGTATTCGTATCGGCTCAAATTCGATTCATTTATCCGAATTGTTACCCCTAAATGAGAGTACTAGCCATATGAACAAGCTTAACCTCGGTAGCAGTTTTCTATACGGTTTTACCAACTCTAGCAAAGCTTCTTCCATCTTGTTCATTTTGAATGGCTTAGCTTAACTGATGATAGTGCAATCTCTTCTTGAATGGTGAATTTTTCCAAGTTATTGCATTTTAACCTTTCTCATTCATCCATTTCTTATCAATTAACACCAAATTCCTAGAGCTCTCCAATCTGGTGTGTCTTGATGTCTCAAAAAATTTCTTGGAGCTCCGGACGTACTCTAAAAGCTATCAACATGAATGTGCTTGATCCCAATGAGGTGAAGATTTCTTCTTTAGTACAGAGATATCCTAACAAAATTATCTTCTTTGAAATTTATTATCATAAGAGATATCCTAACAATTTAGTTCATTAGGATTCCTTCCTTGCGTTAGCAACTTCTCAGCTATATATCTCTTAAACCCATATCTTGAAGCATAATCATAGGGTTGGCTCACAACTTTAATGGCAAAACTCTGCAACTTTGGAAAGTGATTTCCGTATTTTAATCATCATTTAGCTGCCATACAACCAAAATGAATTTCAGCATGAAATATGAGTTATAATCTTAATTTTTGTTTCATTAAAATAAGTCTAACCAGGAGAAGAATTTCTAAATTCAACAACAATTCCCCTGTTGGAAGCACCTTTAGCTTCTTGATACTTTTTGAGCTGCTTGGATACTAAAAGTTCAATTTTTTGGTTATCTACCATATGAACAATATATGATAGTTGGCCATTGCTAACCTTTACATCACAATGAAATTCTTCAATATAAAAGAAACTTGGATTCTTCCCATAACACTACTAGAAAAATGGCCATTATTGACGTCGGATTAGTATCGGTGATATACTTTATTGACACATTTTTCAGGTAACATAGTAGCCCCAACCAGCAATCCCTGACACCAAATAGTGTATCACAGCAAAAGTATTTGTGTCCATCATGTTTAATGTATTAGTAGCATATTAAGACTATAGTAACAAAACTTTTATGTTACCAAAATAGTATCTATAATTTTTAATTCCATAGTATTTGAAAGCAGTATTTATAATATCAGAGGAGGTTCAAATTTGTATGATATTATTGGTTGTTTGTTAAAACAATATTAGTATCAACAAATAGTTTTTATATTAAAAAAAATAAAATTTTGCTTATATTGCTAGTAATAATGGACCTGTTTTGTTTTTCAATTTAAAAATTATTCATATCAATATATAATATCAATACTCACAATATCATTTTTAATACCAATGTACAATATCACTACAAGTTATAAGCACTCAATAATAAAATACTAAGTTAATAGCAGTATATATAACAGTATTTACAAGCATTCATTAATCAAATACCTCCATATCGGAATCTATACCAATAACATAAGTACCGGATATCATAGGTTGTACATAAGTTGATAATAATCCATAAATGATTTGCCTTAAAAAATTAAAATCCTAAAATGCCAAATTATCAAGTGCAATACATGAGCAACATCTCCAACAATCACATTTAGTGCAATACATATCAACATTTCATTTGTCAACTTCATCAATTGCCAACAATAACTAAAATACCTTTTTATCAATTATAGAGCAATCAGTAACTGATTCACAAACAAACCTCATCCAAAGTGCAAACCAACCTAATCAGTGACCTGATAGTTATCCTCCACTCCCTTCAAATTTCTTCATTTCTGGACACAAAAGAAACAAATTATTTCATC
This sequence comes from Melia azedarach, assembly GCA_028052125.1. Classification (NCBI taxonomy): domain Eukaryota; kingdom Viridiplantae; phylum Streptophyta; class Magnoliopsida; order Sapindales; family Meliaceae; genus Melia; species Melia azedarach. Next base: position 10,158,506 of record CM051394.1, read on the forward strand.
AAGCACCAATACACCAATGAAAAATTACAACAATTTATAAAACTTAAATAGAATATACCTCTTATTCATTACTGGTAATCAACTCTGTAACATATGATGCTCATTCTTCATGGATGTTAAGATCTATCACTATGTCTTACATGTAATTCATCACAAAATACCCACATTCAACACTACCAGGTTGCTTTGGACACTATAAATTGCATAACAATCAGTATACTGATTAGAATATTAACTAAATTTCATATTATAGGTTTGATTTGTTTACCTTGATTATAACCTATTGTAGATTCACCTTCTTAGACATTGTTTAGTTTACAAAACTTTTATACCCACAGAACAATAATTACTAATTAGTCAGAATACTTGTAACATAAAATATGACCATACATATAATTAATTAATGTAAATAAGGTCAAAGTTTAGAAACTATACTTAGCCATAATGTCTTGGATTTCGTCAGATGGTTTGCCACCCAATGAATCCAGATAATACACGATTGATGTTAACAAATTAATTACCAATAATACCTAGCGATTACTATAAAATAATAACACAGTACGCCATCAGTAGCTCTTTAATAAAACATATACTAACATGTGAATTTTTTAGATTAAAGAGGCATCATACCTTGGGTTGTAAGGCATTAATGTACTTTGACTTGGCTGTACATTAGCTAGATTTTCATAAATGTAATGAGATCGGTCGATTTGGCTTTTGGTAGTGTTAATGCGATCACTGCTAGATAGCTTGATGGGATTGGCAAAGTGAATGGGGAAGCCAAGTGCATCATCAACCATCTCATCTTGCAAGTGCCTACAATGATAAATGAACATAATTTTCAAATGCTTACAATGATGATACAATATAATAACATGTACAGTGCATTATTTGCTCACCAGTTAAAAGTTTTACCTGATCCAAATTTTAATGCAAAAGTTGGTTAACTGTTCCATATTAATTACTTGATCATAACCTATCTTGGACAAATACATTATCCAACTGTGACCAAATGTATCTTCATCATGTTTGATTTTGATGGTTTTGTGCACATAACTCTTAATAAACATGCAAATATAGCCAAGTTTTCTTAGGTTTTCCTCTTGGAAGAATTCTTGGTTGTCCACCTTACATCAAGCTTTCTTGCTGCCAGTGGTTTCCCTTTGGGCTTCTTTGCTACACGTTCTATAACTTCTGCTTTGTTTGCTATGTTTTCCTTATTTGTTGGTTCTATCTTTTTTGCCTTTTGTTCCTCTTGAACAATATATTGGTTATATTTATTTGCTCCAATCTATGATATGATCACGTATTTTAGCTTGAGGATAAATTTATAAGATTTTCTTTAACTAATGGCTGGAGATTTTGTTGGTGTCTTCATTAGAGAATTGCTGGGAGACTTAAGGGGAAATCTCGAAGATCTTCGTGGACTAGTTATTGAACTATTTTTGAATGGAGTTTTTGCTAGAAAATTCTTTTTGTTTGAAATTTCTGCTGTAGTGTTCTTTGTTAGAGTCTTTTTACTGTAGATTGCTTGGCTAGGTTTTTTGGTTGTAATTGCTCATCTAGCTCATTAAACTATTTAAATAAAGCAAAAATAACATTAAAAATATGTAAAATACTTTGTAGAATAACATCATTTCAAAATATTAAGTATACTGACCTTCGTTTTTCATACATCTTCTAGAGATTGCTGGTTAATCTCCAAAGACCCGACCACGTTCTATACAAAAGCGTGTGATATGTTGGAGCTACCAACTTCTGTATTTGTTTGAGAATCCAAACTAGCTGTAAGTAATTCAATCTAAGTAGACATCATTACCAACTTTTCCTTAAAAGCCTTTCTCTCTCTCATTAAACTTTGACATTTTGAAACCCGAAAGTACATGGTAGGGGTGATGAATTGTCCTACTCCTTGAATTTTGCTTTTATTTGGGTTTTTTCTTAGGGCTATAGAAAAAATGTCATTCATTCCTTTTGATTGGAATGATCTTTTGTCAACTTGACTTTTTAATTCCTCCTACAAAAAATAATATAATGTGTTATTATGACAAGCCTATATATTAAAGAAACTTAATTGTGTAAAACATCACTAATTTTATACTAACAATTTTCTTAATTACTGGTAGTGCTGCAGGGTTATATACACTGGCTCTTCTTTCGTCTTACATGTTGCCAAGTTTTACTACGATCAATTTGACTTTCAGAAAAAATCCAGGTTCCCTTTTTTTAATAAAATAAACAAATAAAATAGCTTAGAATAAGTTTTTATGCAACAAAGTAAATAAACTAGAAATAATTTCGTTACAGGAAAATAATAATTACAAGTTTAACATTTAACTTCAAAACTAACTTGAATATGTATCCACAAAGGTTTTTTCAATACAAGAGTTACATGTTTCTAGTTGTCATAAATGATAGGCATATAATCTCTCACCAAAACACCAATGTAGTTCCTTATATCATTAGCACCAGAACGTGCCGAAACGCCAAAATAATTGTAGTTGACAACAATTTTCTTATTCTCCGTCAGTTTCTATATTGTCGTCTTTGTTGTCCGTCTTCTTTTAAGTCTCTCATCTAGGTGTAAGTTAAATTCTTCAGTTTCAGCCATCTTCTCAAACATGCATGCAATTCAATTAAGCAAGTGTTATTTTGTAATTCAATTTTAAAACAGTTACACTAATATCATGTAAATATATCTTACATATATAATTTTAGCAAATAAATTTAGCATCATAAAAGCAATATCCACATACACTTAAAAATAAAAAATAAGAAGTAAACAATAATTTAGTATCCAACTATAACCACTATATGTTAGACTTTTTGTGTGTGCACCAATCACAAACAAACACAATACAACAGTATCAAACATAGCTTCCAAATAATAAACTCACAATGAAAACATATATAATTAAATGTTGTAATTTAATATCAAACAACACAACCACTTCATGTCATCTATTACTACTAATAAAAAAAGCTAGCTACAACAGCATGAAACAAAACTTGCAAATAATAAATTCATAATAACCAACAATAGAAAATATATATAATTCTATATCCAACATGTTAAGAAAATTAGTTCTTGATATCTTGAATTATAAAATAATACAATAGTTAGCCTTTATATAGGCAAAGAAAAGAAAACCTAGTAAAAAGAGAAAAAGAATTCAAATGAAATAAGGAAAATATAAAACATAATATTATTTTAACAGCCCCCCCTCAAACTCAAGATGGCGGAGTAGAAGTGATCTTGAGTTTGGACACCAAATCACGAAAACGACTTCAATGATTACTTTTGGTGAATAAGTTTGTTAGTTGATCCAAAGAGGAGATTGAGCAAAGAACAATAATTCCTTGAGTGATAAACTGACGAATGAAATGACAGTCAACTTGAATATGTTTTGTACGCTCATGGAAGACATCATTGTGAGCAATCTGAATAGCACTGCTATTATCATAGGCAAAAGGGGTGGGACCGGAGTAAGGAACACCTATATCACTGAGAAGCCAATGAACCAAGTAATTTCTTGAGTAGTATCAGCAAGGGCACGGTATTTAGCCTCTGTGCTAGATCATGCAACAACAGTTTGCTTTTTACAAGGCTAGGAAATAAGAGAATCTCAAAGGAAAACACAAAAATCGGTGGTAGAGTGTCGATTAGTAGGATCACCAACCCAGTCTACATATGAAAAGGCACGTAACTCTATGGATGAATGAGCAGAGAAATGAAGTTCATAAAATAGAGTGCCCTTGATGTAACGAAGGATGTGAAGAACAGCTGCGTAGTGAGGAGAGCGAGGAGCAAACATATACTGACTCACAATATGAACAACATGAGAGATGTCAGCTCAAGTAACCGTAAGGTAAACTAAACTACCAATTAGCTGGCGATAAAGAGTGGCATTTGGCATTTAGCTCCAACGGAGTAGATGTGACTTTACAATCAGTTAAACCAGCTCGAACAATAAGATCTGAGGCATATTTTGCCTGAGAAAGATAATAGCCCTTAGCGTCAGAAAGTACCTCCAAACCAAGGAAGTAATTAAGTTGACCAAGATCTTTCATCTCAAAGTATTTCTGAAGTGAGGTCTTTAGTGCAGATATCCCATTAATATCATCGCCTGTAATGGCCATATCATCCACATAAAGTACAAGAAGAATACAACCATGATCTGTGTTGCGAATAAAGAAAGCTATATCATAAGAGATGAAACAAAAACCAAGTTGCTGAATGATAGTGCTAAACTTGGCAAACCAGGCTCGAGGAGCCTGTTTAAGGCCATACAAGGCACGATGGAGTTTGTAGACTTTGTGTGATAGATGAGCATATCCTGGAGGAGGTTTCATATAAACATCTTCAGTGAGATCACCAATAAGGAAGGCATTTTTTACATCTATTTGAGATAGTGTCCATTAACGTATTGCTGTTACTATTAAAAGGCTTCGGATAGATATCATACGAGCAACTAGGGCAAAGGTTTCTTCATAGTCAAGTCCATACTCTTGATTAAATCCCTTAGCAACCAATTTGGCTTTATACCGTTCAATAGAGCCATCAGCTTTAGTCTTGATTTTGTAAACCCATTTACAACCAATAGCTGATTTTTGAGAGGGAGATCAATTAAGTCCCATATATGTGATTTTTCAAGAGCTTGTAGTTATTCTGTCATTGTTTGCTGCTAAACAGGATTAGAACTGGCCTTGGAATAGGATTGAGGCTCATACAAGGAAAAAGTAGTAAAAAAGCAATGATAATCTCAAAGGCGAATGAGGAATTCTCTTACCCGATTAGATTGTCGAGGGATAGGAGGAAGATTGGAGGAGGTGGATGCAGGGACAGTTGAGGTGTTTGATGTGGACCCGAAAGGCGAAGTTGTCGGCTCAAGAGCAGGAAGAAGTTCAGTGGACATATCTGCTAAGGACTCATCAAAATTGCTTGGATCAGTGTTATCAGGAAATAGTTCTATAGACTTATTGAGTAAAGAAGGGAGTAAGGTTAGGTTCAGAACATAATTTAGACATAGAGGATAGCAGTTTGTGTTCCCAAAAGACCACATGTCTAAATATACGAAGCCAACTAGACACAGGATCCCAACATCGATAACCTTTGTGTTCAATCCCATATCCTAGAAAACAACATAAGCGAGCTCGAGGTTCTAATTTAGTATGCTTATGAGGTTGGAGAAGAACAAAGCAAGCATAACCAAATACTTTAAGAATACTATATTTAAGGGGAGTCCCATCTAATCGCTCATAAGGAGATTGATTACCAATGACTGGGGAAGGAAGACGATTGATAATGTAAGTAGCTGTGAGAGCAGCTTCTCCCCAAAAGCGTTCTGGGCAAGGGGTAGCAATGAGAAGTGCACGAACAATTTCAAGGATATGTCTATGTTTTTGTTCAGCTCGACCATTTTTTTTAGAAGTGCCCGAACAAGAGCGATGACAAAGGGTTCCATTAGTTTACAAGAGGTCTAAAAACTCATAATCCCTATATTCTATAGCATTATCAGTGCGAAAAATTTTAATGGGACATGAATATTATGTTTTGATCATTTTAACAAAATCATGATAGATTTTGGATAACTCTGATATGTACTTTATAAGATATATCCAGGTATAACGTGAATAATTATCAATAAAAATAACAAAATACTTATAACCTCTCATAGTAGCATTAGGGGAAGGCCCCCAAATATTAGAATGGATGAGATCAAATGGAGCTTTAGATATTAAATCGCTATTATTAAAAGGTAAAGCAATATTTTTAGCTAACTGACAAGAGACACAATCAATTTGATCATGGGATACACTACTAAGATTATCACTAGAAACTAGTGAACGAAAACGACCAATTGACAGATGTCCTAATCGGGAGTGCCAAAGACTCTAGGAAGAGATAGAAGTTGTAGAGGTAATAAGAAAGGGAATAGATGAATGTGTGGATGGAAGATGAAGACTGATGAGCTCAAACAAACGTCCAACTTTACAGCCTATCCCAAGCGTCTGGCCCGTCCTCGGATCCTGCACACAATAACCAGAAGTAGTGAAAATGATATAAAGACCAAGATCACATAATTGACCAATAGACAATGTAATTTGGCCTAAGTGACTGATATGCATAGTAGATCCATTTGCAGTTTGAATGGCAGAAAACTGTTGGACAAGAGATTTGGAAAAGAAAAAAGTAGAGTCTACAGTCATATGATTACAACATGCAGAGTTAAAGAACTAGGAAGATTTACTTTAGAGAACTGAGGAAGCTATAATTTGAGGATTACCAGAAGCTGAAATGAGAGGATTACCAAATTTTTACAAAAGCTGTTGAAGAAGTGATGTGATATCATTAGTGGTAAGGGATGGAGAGGTAGGACAGTTATTGGGACCATTAGTAGTAGCAGCAGACAATGATGAAGGATATTTTTGTCTTCCTTTATTTGGACAATCTCATGCAAGATGTTGAGGACCAAACTTACGACAAACTTTGCATCTCCTAATAGGACAATTGAGAACCCGATGACCAAGTTTATGACAATAGTTACAACTTACTATAGAGGTAGGCTGAGAAACTGAAGTTATAGCTAGAGCAGTATCAGGGCGAGATGCTTGAAGAGGAGCAAGACGAGTTTCTTCAGAGACAAGCATATCAATAGCTTCATCAAGAGTAGGTAAAGGTTTTGGTGGAGAAAGGAAGCTCTAGTAGGTTCAAATATGTCTCGTAAGGCCATAAGAAACATCATTAACAGTTGCTGGTATCTATAAGTGGCAAATTTTGTTACATCCTCAGAGGTTGCCATTTAGGTTCTGAAAGTCAAAGTTGGCCCCATAGAAACTGCATCTGTAAATAAAAGTCCGAGATAGACTAGCTGATTTCCTAACGCATTTGATGAAGCTTACATAGAATTTGACATTGGTGTGACAGATCAGTGGCAGTATACCGATGAGCAAGAAAGTCCCATAATGCTTTGGCTATTTCAAATCTCCCAAACTGTAGATGGATAAAAGGGATAGAAGTATTGTGGAACCACGTAATAATTTACTGAATTTTGCTATCCCATTCTTCCAAACAATCAGCAAATTTTTATCAGTATCGTCATCAGTCTTGACAGGTTCTGTAATGTGACCAGTAATATACCGCCAAAGACGACGTCCTTTGAGAAAGCTAGATATTGCTTGTGCCCACAAAACATAATTATGTCCATCCAGTTGGATGTGAATAGGATAAGAAACATTGGATTTATCCATATTGAAGATTTGCAAGGATCGGAATAGGTGACCAAATCACAAGAACAAAGATAAGATATCATTGCCAATGATAGCCAAGTTGTCGGGGAAAAGAAATCAACAGCAAAGCAAACGTTCAAACCCAAAAAATATGGCCAAGTATTTGATGTACCAATACGTTTTGATTTTGGGATCCACCACCACTAACAGTGGTCGAAAAACAGCAACGATGGCCACATGAAGTTTCTATGAGTGCTCGTGGATCAACTGATGGCGACAATGAGGAAGAACGTGGCGGTGATCGGCTGGAGCAAGTTTTGGTAGTGACAGGTTTGACTCGATGTTGACCAGAGAGATAGGTGGCTGTAAAGTGAGATCGGAGACCACAAGACAGATGCGAGAACGTTTTTGAGTCGAACGGTGGTGGCGGTGACATTTAACTCACTGGCAATCAAGCGGATCGAGGTGCGACAGAACCAATGAGCGGGTTTATTTATGGAGGCGAATGGTGGCGCGTTTAGAGAGATGAAGACCATAAATAAGTTGGTCGACGGTTTTTGAAGCTGTGGGAACCGACGGTGCACTAAATGGAGGACGACAGTGGTGGCGCATAAGTCATACGCGCGGCTATGATCGGTGGTGGGTGAGGTTCATGCATGGCTACAGTTGACAGTCCTAGGTACTCTTTTGGCGATGTCAGGAACAGAATTTCGGAGATATGACCAGAAGGAAAAACCGAGACTAAAACTAAGCCAATTTTGGCTCTGATACCATGTTAAGAAAATTAGTTCTTGATATCTTGAATTATAAAATAATACAATAGTTAGCCTTTATATAAGCAAAGAAAAGAAAACCTAGTAAAGAAAGAAAAATAATTCAAATGAAATAAGGAAAATATAAAACATAATATTGTTTTAACAAGGGTGTCAATTGTCCCACATTGTCATCTCACTAGGTTGTCATCTTTGTTATATATGGATTGGACACCCTCTTCCCTTGAGCTAGCTTTTGGGTTGAGTTCCACCTAAGTCTATTTCTAACACAACACATTTAACATATATCCACCCAAGGTGACAAAAGGCACATAAATTACAAAAAATGCATGTAATTATAAAAATATTGTTCTATGTTAGTCCATAAAAAATATGCATCAACGAGTATAAAAATACTCATGCACTAAACTCATTGGTACATAAATTAAAAAACACTCACTTGCATAACATAATATCCACTTCAATAATAGAGAAATTGATAAAATATTGAAAGAATATGAATAAAAAATTAGTAAATCATCAAAGGCAAGCCAGAATTCATAATCCATGCACATGGACTTCGATAAAATCAAACCTACTAACTAAAATAATATACATTGTGCAAATTAGAGCAGCGCACACCAAAAATCAATGAATAAAGTAACATGCATTTTATAAATTGACTTCCAAATCAAAGTTTATAATGAAAACATACCAACAATCAAGAATCGAGTCAATCTGAAGCCAAGATACATAAACAACAAAAAGTTTTTGAATCTCAAACCCTAAAAATTAAAAAACATACAACGAAGAGAAACAAGGAAAAAAACAAAGCATATTTTTAAGATTTCAAGATACAAAGAATATTTTTAAGATTTCAAGATACCATGACTTATGAAGCGTGAAAGTAAACTGTTTTGTGTCACTTCGCTTTGAATCAAAGTTGGATATTGTGCACGAAAGCAAACAAGGTAGATTTGAGTTGATTCGAAGCATGAATGTAGTTTTTTTTAGTCGATTAAAGGTTATTCGAAGTTTGAAGGAAGTTTAGTGTAAAGGAAATTGAGTTGGAATGTTTGGGTGAAATTTTTTTACTAAGGGTGGGAAACAACATGTTGAGTTTTTGGGACAAAAATGCCTAAAACGACAACATTTCAAGCTTATAAAATCTTTTTTTTTCTTTCTAATTAAAAACATTAATTTTGTAAAAACGATGTTGTTTTGCTAGGAAAAATAGAACTAAAGCCGCGTTGTTTTTGTTAGTGATACTATGGTCTCATGGAATACTGATACTTGTTGTTCAGTGTTAGTGATTATTGTTACAATTCTGTTATTCGTGGGAAAAGTCCACTTCTGTGCATTAGCCTTGACACTTTCTCAAAAATATCAAGAGCCTAGTATCAGTAATGTTCATTTTTCTTGTAGTGTAATTAAGTTTTCTATATTTAATTAATTACATTCCAAATCGGCATATATTGTGAGATTCATTGTTACTGAATTCTTCATCTCTAATTGTCTCCTTTACTTGATCCATGGTCTTATATATGTAGCCTTTTGCTAGTTTATTAGCTTTATCGATTAAAGAAAAAGCTTTCACTAGCGGTGTTGCAACCTTTAATATAATCATGGCTCTACTCCAAATAATTGATACTAAACTAAATCAGCTACCTTTTTCATTGACTCCACTCCAAAATGACTCATTCCAAACGAAATCTCAATACCCACACCGAACCTTTCCATTAGTGTTAGAAATCAACCCTATCCCAAATTTGCAAAGCCTAGTCTATTATATCTTATGCCACGTAATATTTGTGGTAGAGAATCATGGAAACATGATTAGTTGAAGTGGAGGGTGTTAAATCTTCTTCTTTAAATGGGTAGCATAATGTGTTATAGTGGATGTGAGTGTGGGTAGTTTTTGTATTCTAGTTTTCTTATCAATTGGTATCATAGCAGGACAGTCAAAGACTGTTTTCTTGGTAGAGCTTATTTTAACGCTTATAATCATTGTTTTGATGACAATAAACACTGATATCTTCGATCAACAAAATTATTCTTGTGACATATGTTATGATATTTTTAGCATGAAGAATCAGAGTATAAATTGATTATTAAAAGAATATCCAAAATCAAGTATCCATGAATAGCAAAATTGAAAACCCTAAAAGAAAATTGAAAAGAAAATTTGAAGAATTGAAGACACACATATTAAGTTTAAGTACTTGAGTTATTATGCTTCTCAAAATCTCCTCAAATTTGGGTTTCAAACCTCTGTTAGGAAGTAAATAGCGCCCTATCTTGCTACCTTCGCCTCTAGTACTATCACTTTTAGCCTCAACATTACGCACCGATAAAAGTTTTTGTCTTATTCTTCAATGGAAGATCAGGGTATTGAATATTATCAACCTTTTTCATTAGCTGTTTTCTCTTGATGTCATTTAATTTGGTATTGGAATGCTTCTTGATACATGAGGGAACAAGCTCATACAACAAAACATCACTGCTACTAGCACTTAAGTGGTATTTGAGACGGTAGAAACCGCTTACGACTTTACCGCGATAGTTGAATTGAACCTTCTTGATCATGAACTTTGATGAAGATATTTTGATCTAATTAGGTAGAATAACTTGAACCTGCCAACCCTTAAACAATAAAATAAATTTCTTATCTTTAAAGGAAACACAATTTAATTCGTTGGATCTAAGAAAAATGAATCTAAAATACAATAGTTGATTAACTATTGAGGAGTGAGCTAGATTATGAAGTAAAGGTTTTTTTTCCCCAAAATAAACTTCTTTTTAAAATATATCTTTACCTTATGATGCTTTCTCTTTCTTTCGAATTTTCAGTTTTTTTCTTCGTTAAATACTTGACAACATTGTTGATACGTAAAAATATCAACCAAGGTGAGAAAGGATGCCTTACTGATCTAGTATCCGAGCTGAAGATGGATGCCCAGTCAACAGTCTAAGCTCAGTATTCCGCACCTGACTTTGTCTCGTCCTAACCTCGGAGGCTCCCAAACTGACCTTTCACGGCTATCTGGTCCCGGGCCAAATTACTTGAAAACTTCCTGACCTCGTTGTCCCTGTTGACCTCGAACCCGACCTTGGTGAAGATGCCTACAGTAGAGAACACGGTCAAAAAGGGGGCGCCGGAGGTTTTCCGGCGAGCCCACTCTGATGCTCAAGTCAGTACCTTGAGGGGGTAATGTTATAGCTCGATTTTAGTAGCTTGAAATAGCTAATAGGTGGAGGGTTATGTAGCTAGGAGCTAGTTGACTAAGTAGCACACAAAACACATGGAGAAAATGGATAAGTGTGGCCTTTTTGGAAGCTAAAACAGTAAGCAAGCTTCAAAGGACAACCTTCAATGGATATTTAAGGTTATCTTTTTATTTCCTAGAAAGAAAATTGTGAAGTGACTTGTGCTTGTAGTGTGTGTGAGTAAAGAATGAGTTAAAACTTGAAGAAGCCTCTTTTTTTTTACCTTGAGATAAGTGTCTTTTTATACTATACCTTTATGAACATATAATTGGTCAAACAATGTTGCCCTAATTCTTCCTTTGCTTTCTCTGCCCACGTTTGAAACCTTAGCTCGGAGTCAAGACTAGGGACACTTGGTGAGTAGGGATTGGTCCTTAAGACCTTATCTAAGATTACGTGCCACATGACATGATTTAATTTGAGTAGGGGATTACGTTATCCCTTGCGTACAGGTGGCGAGTGTTTATTCGTCTTTACTTGTGGTCCTTCAAAGGCTAACCACGTTAGGTGGAGCCCCTTTTTCAGCTACCAAGGGGCTACACTGTCTCCTTGGTCAAGTTTCCATTTTGGGAAATTTCAGGTGGTCCCCCCAAGTGACCTAGGATCATAGGACACCATTTTTACACTTTTGGGGAGACCAAATCCCTTTGCTTTAGGGACTGTTCCATAGTGGGGTCCACTCGTTTTGCCCTATTTTGTGGACTATTGGTTATAGGCCACGTGACACCCTTCATGTGAACACTTTTTACACTACTTGAGGTCGGATCCTGCCTCAGTTGGGATCTGAGGTGAGGTGGGTTTCAGCATGAATGGATCGTCCCATAGGTACCGAATAGAGCGTAATGGGCTTACGTACCGCTACGTGTCTAGCTTATTTTTATTCCATAACAGAGGTCCCCCAGCTTCCAATGGCTAAGGAGATGGCGAAGACGTTGGAAGCTTCTAAGAGTTCCTAGCCCACGTCGTATTATAATTCCTCCTCTTTGGTGGTCTTACCCTTGCCACCTTGGGGTGTATGCACACCTCATCACCTCTTCAAGGTGACTTGAGATGGCTTGGAGTATAAATCCATGGCGAAAATGTTTTCGACCTAATGTCGCTCTTCCCCCCCTTTATCTGGGTAGGGCTTGGCGAAATTTCTACTTTATCTCCAGGCGAAATTAGGGGATTACTCCCTTCTATTTGGAGACTGAACCGTGCTGAGCTAGGATTGACATGCGCGTAAATTCCCTCATGACCTGGGAGGTCGTTCTTCCTCAGCTCGGATCAGTGTACTTAAAGTAATATTTGTGATGCCACTACAATCTCATCTCATTGGGTTATCCTGCCTTTCTTTTATTAGGGTAGGCTTGAGATCAAGCTTGGCGAGATCTCTTATCTTCTAGTGTTGAGCTTGGTGAAACTCCATTATGATCAAGGATAATCCCTCTTAACTGTAGGATGATTCTTCTTCATTCCATTATGACTATCTTGCTGGTAGTGTAGTGCACCAGCTTAGGTTGGCTTCTTTCTGCTGGAAAAAATAGTTTGATTCCCTACTGAGCAAGGGCCAAAACGAGCTGAGCAGGGTCAGATTCTTAAGTGGAAGCTTGATTAGCCTAACATATTTTTGGCAAGTAAGGCAGGTTTCCCGGGTGACCTTGGAGTCTCTGGTACATGATCAGCTAGAAGTCGTTCTTAACTATAACCAAACTCTTTCTTAAAAAGTATTCGGCAAAGCTGAGGCCGAATACAAGGTTAGCTAGCATGGTTTGAACAAGGTCATCGTTCCTGATGATGATGTAGTGTCTCTTTGTGAAAATACCAAGCTTACTTGAGCTTGCTTCTACCCAACTCAACTCAATGTCATGGAAGAGCTCAACAGGGTTGTATACGCTGGGATGGTCTCTACATGCGGTCCCCCAGCTTTAGTCAGCTCATACTTTAAGTCGAAGGTAACCTTTCAGTTTCTTCCTTCTTTATTTCCTTCTTCCTCAGATCCTCTCATATGTTTCAAGTGATTCCTATGTTGAAATTCACCTTCTTATTTGTTGATGTCAAGAAGACTAGTAGCATGACTCGCTTAGGCTTTAACGAAGCCTTGGGCTTGGCATCCCAAGTACTGTTGATGTATATCCTTGCTCATGTGGGATACCAGGCTCTGACTCTTTCTTATATTCATGCTGAAATTGTAGGCTGAGTTGAGAGAAACACAAGATGATGTAGATACTGTTAATGACTGGTTCAGCTAGCACTGAAAGTTATTCTTAGAAAGATGCTACCTCCGTGTTGAGCAAGGCTCTATGTGCTTGATGTTCTGCCGGCTTAGTTGGGATATACCAGCTATATATCCCTCGTAATCTGGGATTTGTATCCCTCTTGGCGAACATTTTTCACATTCATAACGGTGTCTTTTCTGAGCTGGGGCGGTGATCCCTCATGATATGGGATAGGAATCCTTGTTGATCTAAGTAGTTATGCCGTTTGACTACAATTATCCAACTTTGGGTGTCTTTCATCCCACGTGAGATGGGCTCAATATCAGCTAGCAAGTTCTATATGCATAACTTAGAGTTAATGTCTCTCATAGGGGGAGCAAATAAGATCCAATCCAACCTAGGTGCTGTTTTTCCCAAAAATGCTTTATGAAAACCAAAGCAATGGTATAACACACCTAGGCCTTTCCGGGAGAATATATAAGAAAATCGTAGTCACATCAAATTTGGCGATAAATAATATGGCGATAGAATACCGAGATCAAGATTAGGCTTGACCAATGTAACAAATTATACTTCCTCAACTGGTTTACCAAGTAAGCTTGGACCTCAGATGAGCTTAGACTGGATAAGATCATCCTTGTTAAACTGGACAGACTCCAACTCTTTAACAAGTTTATCTTACTGTTCAAGTTTGGTATTCTAGGATCAAGGATGAATACTTATAGGCACATGCTTATTGAGGTGGGATAACACCTTCTCACCATATATTGATCCCTCTTGATAATTTCAATACGGTCCCCCACCGGAAACTTTATCTTCAAGTGGTATATGAAGAATAATCATTTTGTGGCTATTGTATCCCTGCTGATGTCAAATCCAACTTGTCAAAAGCTTCCTTAAATAGGATGTCTAAAAAAATTCCTGCATCAGGTAGGATTCTAGGTACATTCTTATTAACCACCTTCATGGAGGTGACTAAGGCGTCGTCATGCGGGTAGACTATATCTTGTATCTTTCTCGCTGAGCAAGATTTGAGTAAAGGTCATCTTGGATATCCTTTCTGAGGTTTGACTTCATGATTTCTGTGAGATAAAGTGAGATCACAAAATTGTGTCTTCCTAGCTCTACTGGAGAGATCCCAGCTAAGGTGGGTCCCCCACTGATGGTGTAGATGAAGTTACCTAGGATCCCAATTGATCTTCGTTATCTTTCTAGATATCTTCAGGTTGTCTTTCTTCTTGAAACCTTTTTTTTTTTAAACCACAAGTACAAATTCCTCTATAGGTTCTTCATTCTACATGTGATTGCTCTCTTGGAAGGATTCAAAAGGCCTTCATATTTAATAATGTAGAAAATCTCTTCTCTGAAAGTCTTCCAAGGATGATATGCTAAAGAGTAGATAGATTCCACTCGTTTTCTTAGCTGAAGAATTTGCTCCTTCAGTGGAGGAGGTGGACTCCTAGAAGGTATAGGCATTGACAGGCATCCCTAATGAGGTGAGATGATACCTTGCTGACATAGGCGTTAGTATGGCACTGATGCATTGGCACAGATGGATTTCCCTGAGAAAGTGGAAATATGCTTGTTGAATAAGCACCAGTATAGCGCTGGTACACTGACACAGATGTATCCCCGGTGAAGTGGGACTTGTCCCTACTGAGGTGGCTGCCTGTATGGTACTGGCGCATGTGGGTTTCCCTGATGAAATGGGAAATATTCTTATTGAAATGGGCACTAGTATAGCACTGGTGCATTGGCAGAGATGTATCCTTGGTGAAGTGGGACTTGTCCTTGCTGAGGTGGGGCCGCACCTTGGTAATAATAGACAAAGCCACTAATGAACACACAAAAATCCCACAACTTCCAAATAGAAGCTTCTTGTACTAAGTTCTTATCAATCCATCCAACACCATACAAAATATTTTACACATAAAGTATCAAATCATAGAAAACAATACGGGCTACCAAGTCAATTTGACCTCGGTGGTAATATATGTAGGATACTTTAAACCTTCTAAATAAGCATGCATTTCCAATGATATCAGCATGGAGAACAAAAAAGTCACCTAGATCACCATAGATAGTCCAAAAATATTTCACAAAAGAAGGTTTAGAGTTACCGTCCTTTGGAGGCTCCATCAATAAGGCATATCCTAAATCACCATAGATAAACCCATTAAGTTGGCTCTTACGACTCTCAAGCTTATTGTTGGTAGTAATCTCTAGTTGTTGTGATAACTTTTGAGTAGTTAATAAAAGTACGTCCTGAGCTTGGATGGTCCTGGTTAAGCACTATGATGACTAAGTATGGTGGTCCTTCTTGAGTTGGGTTGATACTAGGTTGCTTCTCCAGCTAGTTCCCCTTGACAACCTTAACCTGGTCACCAACTTCAGCTCTAGGTGATATGCAGAAACCATTCCCTTAGTTGACATGACGAATGGTTTCCCCAAGATAACGTTATAAAGCATCCCTTATAGCGATCTTTATCTTGGTGACCAGGGTGTCATCCTAAGGGTACACTACATTTCTCGCATCCTCTTCAATAAACATGATAGGGGTGAAAACCACCATAAGTAGCTTTGTAGTCCTCTCGGAGAAATTTACTTCCTGATGATGTCAGACTGAAGCAAGCTTTCTACCGCGAGCTTTCCTTGCCCGACTGGAGTCTTCTGCTATGGTGAATCTCCTTAAGATTGTACTGACGTAGTCTTTATCTTTAGTCGTCTAGCATCTTAGCTGACCCTGGTCCCCTCCTGAGCTTTCTCCTGCTTGCTTAACCCCTTGAGCTTTCTCCTCTTTAAGTTTCTCTTAGAAAAAGGGGTAATCAACTTAGGTGATCTTGTCAAGAGACCCTTGTCTCTTATGGCGTAAAACACTTGTTTCCTTGTCATATTCAAGGGATGGTAGGCATGTGTAGTAGCGGATTCTCTTCTCGGCGATTGATGCACTTCCCTTGGTGACAATAAGGGCTTAGGCCTCACTGGCTCTAGTCCGGGCTGAGGTGGGCGCCTATAAGATAGTAGCACCCGCTGATTGTCTTGTTGACGCGGGGTAGATCCCTGGTGAGGAGGGATAGGCCTAGGTGGCCTAGTATCTTATTTCTTCTTGTCCCTCTTTGCTTGATGTATTGGAGAGAATATGGGTCTTTAGTAGGTGGCTTAGCTCCTTGGGAATAGAGGACAAATTTGCTAGCGAAGGTGGTGAAGTCCCTTATACTTCTTAACAGAAGCTTCTTATACCATATTCTGGCCGGCCCACTCAAGGTGGTTGGAAACACCTTACACATTATCTCGTCGGGAACTCTTTAGGCCAAAATCAAGTTTTGAAAAATTTTCATATATGCCACGGGATTAGATTGTCCATGGTAGGGGTCAAGTTGAAGCATCTTGAATCTCCCATGTAAGGTTGTGTTCTTCACTCAGTCAGCAAAGGGGGGGTGAAATCTCCCAAGATATCAGGTGAGCTGGGTTCCCCCTTGCTGAACCTGAGATGTCTCATTTCTTCCTGTATGGTAAGTAATCATTCCACGTAAGGAGGTTCAAGATTGTTACCTTCTCCTTGGCATCGGGCCATCAAGAAGTACCTCAAGTTGCCATACATAAGTCCGTTAAGTTGGCTTCTTGCTTGCTCGGGCTAGTTACTGGCAGTTGATTGATGCTCACCGCAGTGACTTCTGGGCGGTTCTCTGGCGTTCCTCCTCAGCTAGGATGGTCGTAGTAGCGCTCCTTGCTAACTATGTATGGATGGCTCCACCTGAGCAGGGTTGCTTTTAGGTTGGCTCCTTAGTCGGTTTGCCAGGTTTTGAGGAGGAGGAGGCGACGGCATGCCCAGGTTGTCGCACAGGTATTTCATCATGTGTTGAAACTGTGATCTAGTTTCAGCCAACTCTCTCACCTCCTTAGCTTTCTTCGCCTCCACATCTCAGTTGGTGGCGACTCTCTCTTTTCCCTTCTTACTGGTGCCTGGGTTAGGTGCCCATTCATTTGGCTTTCTGCATACTATCCTGACGTTAAGCCGGAGGTGGGCGACTGCTTTGGCCAGGCTCCCGCGTGACCTCTCTTCTAAACCCTCTTGGGGCCTCGGAGTTAGGCATTTGACTTCTCTGGCGGGTACGTAAGTCGTAACGGGACCTTTCATTCTGGTTTCCCCACAGACGGCGCCACTGTTGATGCGTAAAAATATCAACCAAGGTGAGAAAGGATGCCTTGCTAATTTAGTATCTGAGCTGAAGATGGATGCCCAGTCAACAGTCTAAGCTTAGTATTCCGCACCCGACTTTGTCTCGTCCTAACCTCGGAGGCTCCCAAGCTGACCTTTCACGCCTTGCTGGTCCCAGGCCAAATTGCTTGAATCCTTCCTGACCTCGTCGTTCTTGCTGACCTCATTGTCCCTGTTGACCTCGAACCCGACCTTGGTGAAGATGCCTACAGTAAAGAACACGGTAAAAAAGAGGGCGCCAGAAGTTTTCTGGCGAGCCCACTCCAACGCTCAAGTCAGTACCTTGAGGGGGTGATGTTATGGCTCGATTTTAGTAGCTTGAAATAGCTAATAGGTGGAGGGTTATATAGCTAGGAGCTAGTTGACCAAGTAGCACACAAAACACATGGAGAAAATGGATAATTGTGGCCTTTTTGGAAGCTAAAATAGTAAGCAAGCTTCAAATGACAACCTTCAATGGATGTTTAAGGTTGTCTCTTTATTTCCTAGAAAGAAAATTGTGAAGTGACTTGTGCTTGTAGTGTGTGTGAGTAAAGAATGAGTTAAAACTTGAAGAAGCCCTTTTTTTTTACCTTGAGATAAGTGTCTTTTTATACTATACCTTTGTGAACATATAATTGGTCAAACAATGTTGCCCTAATTTCTCCTTTGCTTTCTCTTCCCACGTTTGAAACCTTAGCTCGGAGTCAAGATTAGGGACACTTGGTGAGCAGGGATTGGTCCCTTGGTGAGCAGGGATTGGTCCTTAAAACCTTATCCAAGATTACGTGCCACATGGCATGATTTAATTCGAGTAGGGGATTACGTTATCCCTTGCGTACAGGTGGCGAGTGCTCATTTGCCTTTACCTGTGATCCCTCAAAGGCTGACCACGTCAGGTGGAGCCCTTTTTTCAGCTACCAAGGGGCTACACTGTCCCCTTGGTCAGGTTTCCATTTTGGGCGATTTCAGGTGGTCCCCCCAGGTGACCTAGGATCATAGGACACCATTTTCACACTTTTGGGGAGACCAAATCCCTTTGCTTTTGGGGCTGTTCTAGAGTAGGGTCCACTCATTTTGCCCTATTTTGTGGACTATTGGTTATAGGCCACGTGGCATCCTTCATGTGAACACCCTTACACTACCTGAGGTCAGATCCTGCCTCAGCTAGGATCCGAGGTGAGGTGGGTTTCAGCATAAATGGATCGTCCCATAGATACCGACTAGAACGTCGTGGGCTTACGTACCGCCATGTGTCTAGCCTAAATTTATCTCTTAACATATGTTGATGCGTGAAAATATCAACCCAGGTGAGGTGGTAATGCCTTGCTGATCTAGTATCCGAGTTGAAGGTGGATGCCCAGTCAACAGTCTGAGCTCAGTATTCCGCACCCGATTCAGTCTCTACCTAACCCCGGAAGCTCCCAAGCTGACCTATCACGCCACGCTGATCCCGGGCCAAATCTCTTGAAACCTTTCTGAGCTCGCTCTCCTTGCTGACCTCGGACACGAACTTGGTGAGGACGTCTGCAGCAGAGAACACGGTCAAAAGAGGGGTGCCGGAGGTTTTCCGGCGAACCCACTCCGACGCTCAAGTCAGTACCTTGAGGGGGGTGATATTATGGCTCGGTTTCGGTAGCTTGGAATAGCTAATATAAGGAGAAGTATGTAGCTAGGAGCTAATGGACCAAATGACACACAAAATACATGTAGAAGGCAATAAGTATGGCCTTTAGGTAAGCTGGAACAGTAAAACCGTCCTCAAGGGACAACCTTCAACGGGTGTTAAGGTTGTCTCCTTGTTGTTTAGAGAGAACAATAGTGAGGTGACTTGTGCTTGTGGTGTGTGAATAGTAAAAAATGAGTTCAAAACTTGAAGAAGACCTTACTTTACCTTGACATAAGTGTCTTTTTATATTATACCTTTGTGGACACATGATTGGCCAAACAATGCTGCCCTAGTTCCTCCTTTCCTTCCTCTTCCCCAGCTTGAAAACTTAGCTCGGAGTCAAGACTAGGGATACTTGGTGAGCAAGGATTAGTCCCTTGGTGAGCAGGGATTGGTCCTTAAGACCTTATCTGAGATTACATGCCACATGGCACGATTTGATTCTAGTAGGGGATTACGTTATCCCTTGTGTACAGGTGGCGAATGCTCATTCGCCTCTACTTGTGGTCCCTCAAAGGTTGACCACGTCAGGTGGGGTCCCTTTTTCAGCTACCAAGGTGTTACACTGTCTCCTTGGTCAGCTTTCCGTTTTAGGCGATTTCAGGTGGTCCCCCCAGGTGACCTAGGATCATAGGACACCTTTTTCACATTTTTTGGGGAACCAAATCCCTTCACTTTTAGGGCTGTTCTAGAGTGGGGTCCACTCGTTTTGCCCTATCTATGTGGACTATTGGTTATAAACCACATGGCACCCTTCATGTGAACACCCTTTATACTACCTGAGGTCGGATCCTGCCTCAGCTGGGATCCGAGGTGAGGTGGGTTTCAGCATGAACGGATCGTTCCATAGGTGCCGACTAGAGCGTCGTGGGCTTACATACCGCCACGTGTCTAGCCTATTTTTACCCCATAACAACATACATAATTAATATCAATTCGTCATATGTATTCTCTATAATAATATTGTTGATGCGTGAAAATATCAACCCAGGTGAGGTGGTAATGCCTTGCTGATCTAGTATCCAAGCTGAAGATGGATGCCCAGTCAACAGTCTGAGCTCAGTATTCCGCACCCGATTTGATCTCTACCTAACCCCGGAAGCTCCCAAGCTGACCTATCACGCCACGCTGATCCCGGGCCAAATCGCTTGCAACCTTCCTGAGCTCGCTTTCCTTGCTGACCTCGGACACGAACTTGGTAAGGACGCCTGCAGTAGAGAACACAGTCAAAAGGGGGGTGTCGTAGGTTATCCGGCGAGCCCACTCCGACGTTCAAGTCAGTACCTTGAGGAGGTGATATTATGGCTCGATTTTGGTAGCTTGGAATAGCTAATACAAGGAGGAGTATGTAGTTAGGAGCTAATGGACCAAATAACACACAAAATACATATAGAAGGCAACAAGTATGGCTTTTAGGGAAGCTGGAACAGTAAAACCGTACTCAACGGACAACCTTCAATGGGTGTTAAGGTTGTCTCCTTGTTGTTTAGAGAGAACAATAGTGAGGTGACTTGTGCTTGTGGTGTGTGAATAGTAAAAAATGAGTTCAAAACTTGAAGAAGACCTTACTTTACCTTGACATAAGTGTCTTTTTATATTATACCTTTGTGGACACATGATTGGCCAAACAATGCTGCCCTAGTTCCTCCTTTCCTTCCTCTTCCCCAGCTTGAAAACTTAGCTCGGAGTCAAGACTAGGGATACTTGGTGAGCAAGGATTAGTCCCTTGGTGAGCAGGGATTGGTCCTTAAGACCTTATCCGAGATTACATGCCACATGGCACGATTTGATTCTAGTAGAGGATTACGTTATCCCTTGTGTACAGGTGGCGAATGCTCATTCGCCTCTACTTGTGGTCCCTCAAAGGTTGACCACGTCAGGTGGGGTCCCTTTTTCAGCTACCAAGGTGTTACACTGTCTCCTTGGTCAGCTTTCCGTTTTAGGCGATTTCAGGTGGTCCCCCCAGGTGACCTAGGATCATAGGACACCTTTTTCACATTTTTTGGGGAACCAAATCCCTTCACTTTTAGGGCTGTTCTAGAGTGGGGTCCACTCGTTTTGCCCTATCTATGTGGACTATTGGTTATAAACCACATGGCACCCTTCATGTGAACACCCTTTATACTACCTGAGGTCGGATCCTGCCTCAGCTGGGATCCGAGGTGAGGTGGGTTTCAGCATGAACGGATCGTCCCATAGGTGCCGACTAGAGCGTCGTGGGCTTACATACCGCCACGTGTCTAGCCTATTTTTACCCCATAACAACATACATAATTAATATCAATTCGTCATATGTATTCTCTATAATAATATTGTTGATGCGTGAAAATATCAACCCAGGTGAGGTGGTAATGCCTTGCTGATCTAGTATCCGAGCTGAAGATGGATGCCCAGTCAACAGTCTGAGCTCAGTATTCCGCACCCGATTTGGTCTCTACCTAACCCCGGAAGCTCCCAAGCTGACCTATCACGCCACGCTGATCCCGGGCCAAATCGCTTGCAACCTTCCTGAGCTCGCTTTCCTTGCTGACCTCGGACCCGAACTTGCTGAGGACGCCTGCAGCAGAGAACACAGTCAAAAGGGGGGTGTCGGAGGTTATCCGGCGAGCCCACTCCGACGTTCAAGTCAGTACTTTGAGGGGGTGATATTATTGCTCGATTTTGGTAGCTTGGAATAGCTAATACAAGGAGGAGTAAGTAGTTAGGAGCTAATGGACCAAATGACACACAAAATACATATAGAAGGCAACAAGTATGGCTTTTAGGGAAGCTGGAACAGTAAAACCGTCCTCAAGGGACAACCTTCAATGGGTGTTAAGGTTGTCTCCTTGTTGTTTAGAGAGAACAATAGTGAGGTGACTTGTGCTTGTGGTGTGTGAATAGTAAAAAATGAGTTCAAAACTTGAAGAAGACCTTACTTTACCTTGACATAAGTGTCTTTTTATATTATACCTTTATGCACACATGATTGGCCAAACAATGCTGCCCTAGTTCCTCCTTTCCTTCCTCTTCCCCAGCTTGAAACCTTAGCTCGGAGTTAAGACTAGGAATACTTGGTGAGCAGGGATTGGTCCCTTGGTGAGCAAGGATTAGTCCTTAAGACCTTATCCGAGATTACATGCCACATGGCACGATTTGATTCGAGTAGGGGATTACGTTATCCCTTGTGTACAGGTGGCGAATGCTCATTCGCCTCTACTTGTGGTCCCTCAAAGGTTGACCACGTCAGGTGGGGTCCCTTTTTCAGCTACCAAGGTGCTACACTGTCTCCTTGGTCAGCTTTCTGTTTTAGGCGATTTCAGGTGGTCCCCCCAGGTGACCTAGGATCATAGGACACCTTTTTCACATTTTTGGGGGAACCAAATCCCTTCACTTTTGGGGCTGTTCCAGAGTGGGGTCCACTCGTTTTGCCCTATCTATGTGGACTATTGGTTATAGGCCACGTGGCACCCTTCATGTGAACACCCTTTATACTACCTGAGGTCGGATCCTGCCTCAGCTGGGATCCGAGGTGAGGTGGGTTTCAGCATGAACGGATCGTCCCATAGGTGCCGACTAGAGCGTCGTGGGCTTACGTACTGCCTCGTGTCTAGCCTATTTTTACCCCATAACAAATATTATTAAATTAAAACTGACATAGAGATAATAAACAAAAAGATAAAAAGAAATATTATTTTAACTATATTAAAGTGCTTGCATGCATGGTCAGGTTCGGTGGATTTGCAAATCATACAACATAATTCACTGGAAGAAAACCAAAATGAGAAAAAAAATCAAAAAGAAAATAAAAACACATACCTGACTAAAATAAAAAAAAATAGAAATCAAGAACTATACTCCATCCTGTTTGACATTTGCCCTTCCTTCATGCATACCCACCTAGGAAAACAACTTAAAGGCTGCGTATTTGGCAATCCAATAATTAATAATATTAGCTGTTATATCATGATTTTCCATATATGATTATTTTATCAAAAATTTGATATACTTTACATGTTTGAAAATCACATATATATCCTCCTAATTCACGTATATAAATGTGGAATTCTATATTAATTGCATTCCTTACCTGCAAATTCATGGATGGGGACAAAACAGACTGAATTATTTAGGAAATAATGAAAATAAAAATAGTGTTGATACGTGAAAATATCAACCCACGTGAGGTGGTAATGCCTTGCTGATCTAGTATCCGAGTTGAAGATGGATGCCCAGTCAACAGTCTGAGCTCAGTATTCCGCACCCGATTCAGTCTCGTCCTAACCCCGGAGGCTCCCAAGCTGACCTTTCACGCCTCGCTGATCTCGGGCCAAATTGCTTGAAACCTTCGTGACCTTGCTTTCCTTGCTGACCTCGAACCCAAACTTGGTGAGGATTCCTACAGCAGAGAACACGGTCAAAAGGGGGGCGCCGGAGGTTTTCCGGCGAGCCCACTCCGACGCTCAAGACAGTATCTTGAGGGGGTGATGTTATGGCTCGATTTTGGTAGCTTGGAGCAGCTAATATATGGAGGAGTGTGTAGCTAGGAGCTAGTTGACCAAATGACACACAAAACACATGTAGAAGACAATAAATGTGGCCTTTTGAGAAGCTGGAACAGTAAAACCGTCCTCAAGGGACAACCTTCAATGGGTGTTAAGGTTGTCTCCTTGTTTCTTAGAGAGAATAATAGTGAGGTGACTTGTGTTTGTAGTGTGTGTATGTGTAAAGAATGAGTTCTAACTTGAAGAAGACCTTCTTACCTTGACATAAGTGTCTTTTTTATATTATACCTTTATGGACACATGATTGGCTAAACAATGTTGCCCTAGTTCCTCCTTTGCTTCCTCTTCCCAAGCTTAAAATCTTAGCTCGGAGTTAAAACTAGGGACACTTGGTGAGCAGGGATTGGTCCCTTGGTGAGCAAGGATTGGTCCTTAAGATCTTATCCAAGATTACATGCCACATGGCATGATTTGATTCAAGTAGGGGATTACATTATCCCTTGTGTACAGGTGGCGAATGCTCATTCGCCTCTACTTGTGGTCCCTCAAAAGCTGACTTCGTCAGGTGGGGACCTTTTTTCAGCTACCAAGGTGCTACACTGTCTCCTTGGTCAGGTTTCCATTTTGAGCAATTTCAAGTGGTCCCCCTAGGTGACCTAGGATCATAAGACACATTTTTCACATTTTTGGGGGAATCAAATCTCTTTACTTTTGGGACTGTTCTAGAGTGAGGTCCACTCGTTTTGCCCTATTTATGTGGACTATTGGTTATAAGCCACGTGGCACCCTTCATGTGAACACCCTTTACACTACCTGAGGTCGGATCCTACCTCAGCTGGGATCCGAGGTGAGGTGGGTTTCAGCATGAATGAACAGTCCCATAGGTGCCGACTAGAGCGTCATGGACTTACGTACTGCCACGTCTCTAGCCTATTTTTACCCCATAACAGAGGTCCCCTAGCTTCCAATGGCTGAGGAGATGGCGAAGGCGTTGGAAGCTCTTAAGCGTTCCTTGCTCACGTCACCTTGTACTCCCTCCTCTTTGGTGGTCTTATCATTGCCACTTTGGGGTGTATGCACACCTCGTCACCTCTTCAGGGTGATCCAGATGGCTTATAATGTAAATTTATAGAGAAAATGTTTTCGAGTTCATGTCGCTCTTCCCCCCCTTCATTTGGGTAGGGTTTGGCGAAATTTCTACTTTATCTTTGGGCATAATTAGGGAATTATTCCCTTCTTTTTGGAGACTGAAACGTGCTGAGCTAGGATTGACATGGGTGTAAATTCCCTCCTGACTTGGGAGGTCGTTCTTCCTCAGCTCGGATCAGTGTACTTAAAGTAATATTTGTGAGGCCATTACAATCTCATCTCATTGGGTTATCCTGCCTTTCTTTTATCAAGGTAGGCTTGAGATTAAGCTTGGTGAGATCCCTTATCTTCTAGTGTTGAGCTTGGTGAAACTCTATTATGATCAAGGATAATCCCTCTTAACTCTAGGATGATTTTTCTTCATTCCATTATGGCTATCTTGCTGGTGGTGTAGTGCACCAACTTAGGTTGGCTTCTTTCTGCTGGAAAAAATAGTTTGATTCCCTACTGAGCAGGGTCAGATTCTTAGATGAAAGCCTAATTAGCCTAGCATGTTTTTGGCAAGTAAGGCAGGTTTCCCAGGTGACCTTGGAGTCCCTGGTACATGATCAGCTAGGAGTCGTTCTTGACTATCCAACCTCTTTCTCAAAAAGTATTTGGCAAAGCTGAGGCTAAATACAAGGCTAGCTAGCATGGCTTGAATAAGGTTGTCGTTCCTGATGATGATGTAGTCTCTCTTTGTGAAAATACCAAGTCTCTCTTTATGGAAGAGCTCAGCAGGGTTGTATACGCTGGGATGAACTCTGCATGCAGTCCCCCAGCTTTAGTTAACTCCTACTTCAAGTCGAAGGTAACATTTCAGTTTTTTCCTTCTTCATTTCCTTCTTCCTCAGGTCCTCTCATATGCTTCAAGTGATTCCTATGTGGAAATTCGCCCTCTTATTTGTTGATGTCAAGAAGACTAGTAGCATGGCTCGCTTAGGCTTTAATGAGGCCTTGGGCTTGGCATCCCAAGTACTGTTGATGTATATCCTTGCTCATGTGGGATACCAAGCTCTGACTCTTTCTTATATTCATGCTGAAGTTGTCGACTAAGTTGAGAGAAACAGAATGACTGGCTCAGCTAGCACTGAAAGTTATTCTTAGAAAGATGCTGCCTTCGTGCTGAGTAAGGGTCTATGTGCTTGATGTTCTGCCGAGCTTAGCTGGGATATACCAGCTATACATCTCTCGTAATCTGGGATTTGTATCCCTCTTGGCGAACATTTTTCACATTTATAACGGTGTCTTTTTTGAGCTGGGGCGGTGATCCCTCATGATCTGGGATAGGAATCCTTGTTGATCTAAGTAGTTATGCCTTTTGACTACAGTTATCCAGCTTAGGGTGTCTTCTATCCCATGTGAGGTGGGCTCAGCATCAGCCAACAAGTTCCATAGGCATAACTTATAGTTGGTGTCTCTCATAGGGGTAGCAAATAAGATCCAATCCAGCCTAGGTGGTGTTTTTCCCAAAAAATACTTTATGAAAACCAAAGCAATGATATAACACACCTAGGCCTTTTTGGGAGAATATATAAGAAAATCATAGTCACATAAGACTTGGCGATAAATAATATGGCGATAAAATACCGAGATCAACATTGGGCTTGACCAATGTAACAAATAATACTTCCTCAGCTAGTTTACCAAGTAAGCTTGGACCTCAGATGAGCTTGGATTGGATAAGATCATCCTTGCTAAGCTGGACAGACTACAACTCTTCAACAAGTTTATCTCACTATTCAAGTTTGGTGTTTTAGGATCAAAGATGAATACTTGAAGGCACATCCTTATTGAGGTGGGATAACACCTTCTCACTATATGCTGATCCTTCTTAATAAGTCCAATACGGTTCCCCACCGGAAACTTTATCTTCAAGTGGTATATGGAGAATCATCATTTTGTGGTTATTGTATCCCTGCTGATGTCGAACCCAGCTTGTCAAAAGCTTCCTTAAATAGGTGGTCTAAAAAGATTCCTACGTCAGGTAGGATTCCAGGTACATCCTTACTGACCACTTACATGGAGGTGACTAAGGCGTCGTTATGCGGGTAGACCATATCTTGTATCTTTCTCGCTGAGCAAGATTTGAGTAGAGGTCATCTCGGATATCCTTTCTGAGGTTGACTTCATGATTTCTGTGAGATAAAGTGAGATCACAAAATTGTGTCTTCCTTGCTCTACTGGAGAGATCCCAGCTAAGGTGGGTCCCCTACTGATGGTGTAGATGAAGTCACTTAGGATCCCAGTTGACCTTCGTTATCTTTCTGGATATCTTCAGGTTGTCTTTCTTCTTAAAACCCCCCTTTTTTTGTTACCAGGGATGATATGCTAAAGAGTAGATAGATTCCACTTTTTTTTTCTTAGCTGGAGAATTTGCTCCTTCAATGGAGGAGGTGGACGCCTAGAAGGTGTAGGCATTGGCAAGTATCCCTGATGAGGTGGGATGATACCTTGCTGACATAGGCGCCAGTATGGCACTGATGCATTGGTGCAGATGGATTTCCCTGAGGAAGTGGGGAATATGCTTGCTGAAATGGACACCAGTATAGCATTGGTACACTGACACGGATGTATCCCTGGTGAAGTGGGACTTGTCCTTACTGAGGTGGGTGCCTATATGGTGCTGTCACAAGTGGATTTTCCTAATAAAGTGGGAAATATTTTTGCTGAAATGGACACCAGTATAACACTGGTGTATTAGCGTAGATGTATTCCTGGTGAAGTGGGACTTGTCCTTACTACGGTGGGGTCGCACCTTGGTAATAATGAACAAAGCCACTGATGAACACACAAAAATCCCGCAACTTCCAAATGAAAGCTTCTTATACTAAGTTCTTATCAATCTATCCAACACCATACAAAATATTTACACATAAAGTATCACATCATGGAAAATAATATGGGCTACCAAGTAGATCTGACCTTGGTGGTAATATATGTAGGATACTTTAAACTTTCTAAATAAACATGCATTTCTAACCATATCAGCAAGGAGAACAAAAAAGTCACCTAGATCACCATAGGTAGTCCACAAATATTTCACAGAAGAAGGTTTAGAGTTACCGTCCTTTGGAGGCTCCATCAATAGGGCATATCCTAAATCACCATGGATAAACCCATTAAGTTGGCTCTTACGACTCTCAAGCTTATTCTTGGTAGTAATCTCTAGTTGTTGTGATAACTTCTGAGCAGTTAATAGAGGTGCATCCTGAGCTGGGATAGTCCTGGTTAAGCACTATAGTGACTAAGT
This sequence comes from Melia azedarach, assembly GCA_028052125.1. Classification (NCBI taxonomy): domain Eukaryota; kingdom Viridiplantae; phylum Streptophyta; class Magnoliopsida; order Sapindales; family Meliaceae; genus Melia; species Melia azedarach. The sequence continues at coordinate 10,186,685 of CM051394.1, forward strand.
GTGGTGGTCCTTCCTGAGCTGGGTTGATACTAGGTTGCTTGTCCAGCTAGTTCCCTTTGACAACCCTGACCTGGTCACCACCTTCAGCTTTAGGTGATGGTAGGCATGTGTAGTAACGAATTCTCTTCTCGACAATTGATGCACTTCCCTTGGCGACGGTGAGGGCTTAGACCTCACTGGCTCCGGTCCAGGCTGAGGTGGGCATCTGTAAGGTAGTAGTGCCATTTGGCTATCTTGCTGACGCAGGACTAGCCCTTGCTAAGGAGGGATAGGCCTAGGTAGCCTAGTATCTTATTTCTTCTTATCCCTCTTTGCTTGACGTATTGGAGAGAATAAGAGTCCTTAATAGGTGGCTTGGCTCCTTGGAAATGGAGGAAAAACTTGCTGGCGAAGGTGGTGAAGTCCCTTATACTTCCTGACGAAAGCTTCTTATACCATATTCTGGCCGGCCCACTCAAGGTGGTTGGAAACACCTTACACATTATCTCGTCGGGAACTCCTTAGGCTAAAATCAAGTTTTGAAAAATTTTCACATGTGCCACGGGATTAGATTGTCCATGGTAGGGGTCAAGTTGAAGCATCTTGAATCTCCCAGGTAAAGTTGCGTTCTTTACTAAGTCAGCAATGGGGGCGGTGAAATCTCCCAAGATATCAAGTGAGCTGGGTTCCCCCTTGCTGAACCTGAGCTGTCTCATTTCTTCCTGCATGATAAGTAATCATTCCACGTAAGGAGGTTCAAGATTGTTACCTTCTCCTTGGCGTCGGGCCATCAAGAAGTACCTCAAGTTGCCATACATAAGTCCCTTAAGTTGGCTTCTTGCTTGCTCGAGCTAGTTACTGGCAGTTGATCGATGCTCACCGCGGTGACTTCTGGGCGATTTTCTAGCGTTCGTCCTCAGCTAGGATGGTCGTAGTAGCGCTCCTTGCTGACTATGTATAGATGGCTCCACCTGAGCAGGGTTGCTTTTAGGTTGGCTCCTTAGTCGGTTTGCCAGGTTTCGAGGAGAAGGAGGCGATATGCCCAGGTTGTCTCACAAGTATTTCATCATGTGTTGAAACTGTGATCTAGTTTCAACCAGCTCTCTCACCTCCTTAGCTTTCTTTGCCTCCACGTCCCGGCTGGTGACAGCCTTCTCTTTTTCCTTCCTGCTAGGGCTTAGGTCAAGTGCTCTTACGTTTTGACTCTCTGTATACTCGTCCTGAGGCGGAGACGGAGGTGGGCGACTGCTTTGGCCGAGCTCCCGCGTGACCTCTCTTCTAGACCCTCTTGGGGCCTCGTAGTTAGGCATTTGACTTCTCTGGCGGGTACGTAGGTTGTAGCGGGACCTTTCGTTTTGGTTCCCCACAGACGGTGCCACTGTTGATGCGTGAAAATATCAACCCAGGTGAGGTGGTAATGCCTTGCTGATCTAGTATCCGAGTTGAAGATGGATGCCCAGTTAACAGTCTAAGCTCAGTATTCCGCACCCGATTCAGTCTCGTCCTAACCCCGAAGGCTCCCAAGCTGACCTTTCACGCCTCGCTGATCCCGTGCCAAATTGCTTGAAACCTTCGTGACCTTGCTTTCCTTGCTGACCTCGGACCCAAACTTGGTGAGGATTCCTGCAGCAGAGAACACAGTCAAAAGAGGGGCGCCGGAGGTTTTTCGGCGAGCGCACTCCGACGCTCAAGTCAGTACCTTGAGAGGGTGATGTTATGGCTCGATTTTGGTAGCTTGGAGCAGCTAATATGTGGAGGAGTGTGTAGCTAGGAGCTAGTTGACCAAATGACACACAAAACACATGTAGAAGACAATAAGTGTGGCCTTTTGAGAAGCTGGAACAGTAAAACCGTCCTCAAGGGACAACCTTCAATGGGTGTTAAGGTTGTCTCCTTGTTTCTTAGAGAGAACAATAGTGAGGTGACTTGTATTTGTAGTATGTGTGTGTGTAAAGAATGAGTTCTAGCTTGAAGAAGACCTGCTTACCTTGACATAAGTGTCTTTTTTATATTATACCTTTATGGACACATGATTGGCTAAACAATGTTGCCCTAGTTCCTCCTTTGCTTCCTCTTCCCAAGCTTGAAACCTTAGCTCGGAGTTAAGACTAGGGACACTTGGTGAGCAGGGATTGGTCCCTTGGTGAGCAGGGATTGGTCCTTAAGACCTTATCCAAGATTACGTGCCACATGGCATGATTTGATTCAAGTAAGGGATTACGTTATCCCTTGTGTACAGGTGGCGAATGCTCATTCGCCTCTACTTGTGGTCCCTCAAAGGCTGACTTCGTCATGTGGGGGCCTTTTTTCAGCTACCAAGGTGCTACACTGTCTCCTTGGTCAGGTTTCCATTTTGAGCAATTTCAGGTGATCCCCCCAGGTGACCTAGGATCATAAGACACCTTTTTCACATTTTTGGGGGAACCAAATCCCTTTACTTTTGGGACTGTTCTAGAGTGGAGTCCATTCATTTTGCCCTATTTATGTGGACTATTGGTTATAGGCCACGTGGCACCCTTCATGTGAACACCCTTTACACTAACTGAGGTCGGATCCTACCTCAGCTGGGATCCGAGGTGAGGTGGGTTTTAGCATGAATGGACAGTCCCATAGGTGCCGACTAGAGTGTCTTGGGCTTACGTACTGCCATGTCTCTAGCCTATTTTTACCCCATAACAAATAGAAAAATTGAAAGTATTCAATTTACAAAAGGATAAAGGTTATATTGTTCTTGAAATCAAATAGTAAAATAGAATAGGAAAATTTGGTAAGTAATTTTCATATGTTTTACAAATTATCTTTTTAAGAAGTAAGTTTCATACCTTAATCACATAATTTTTTTCACCATGAAAAAGTACTATTTTGTCCCTAAATTCCTTTATTTGGTTTATATAATATCACCCGACCAATGTAGATTTAACTTTATTTGGTTTATAAATATGGTTAATTAATATAGATTGACAAAACAATTAGCTGCAATTTCAAAACGAAAAAGAAAAATGGACAATAAACGTAGCATTCAACCATTGGATGGAAAGCCAAAAAAGAAAAATCACCCGTTACAATGGCGGTGATACTAGACGACAAGTCATGGGGATTTACAGCGAATTTAAGCAGTGGCCTGTGAGTCTTTGGTGGCTTCTATTGGAGTTTTAGTAGGTCGAATGATGGAGATGTTAGATGAGTTCTGAAAGCCTGTGAGTTTAGAACCTAATGCTATCTCTTTCCGGTGGCAATGCGGCGGTAGCGGTGTAGCTCACGGCGCCTGGGTTTTTCGTTATTGTAATATACTCTGTGTTTCGTTAGTTATCGTCTGCTTTTGATAAAATAGCCACTTACCCCTTGACCCGATACTACCCTTAGTTGATTGTCTGCATATTATCATTTACATCTCTAAACTTTAGTGAAGTAATATATTAAGACATAAATGTACATTTATAGATATACTTTAGTTCTTATTTTGATATTATTTATAACATATTACCTATTAGCAACTAAATGTTAAAATTGAAAAAAATTTGTCTTAATTTATTATATTGATAAAGTTTTAGATATAAATATTGCTATTAAAAAATGTTAAGGAGTCAAAGGTAAAAATTAACTAATTATTTTACGAGAAAAGAAAAGAGTTATGAACATTAGTGAAATATTCGAAAAATAAAAGAAAAAGTTTTAGATGAGATAAGAATAATAAATTATAATATGTAAAATAAATTTAGTGTCACGAGTTAATAAATTGATAATTAGATAAATTTTTATATTTCTATTTAATAGTATATGTTGATACCAAATTTGTCACTTAATATCAATTACTAAATTTGTTTGAATGTGAAAAAAAAATATTAAAAAAGCCCCCATTAATTTGCTTTGTCTTCGCTTATATAGTTTTCTTTCTCGTCCTTCAATCAGGTCTCTCAGAATTCTAATTTTAATGAAATTATAATTGAGAAGTAGGTAACTCGAGAGTTGCTCTATTTCTCAAAAATATTTTAAATAAACATTTGTCTTTCTTATAATTTAGTTAAAAATAATAAACCATAATTTTTTTTTCATGCTAGTAACCAGTAAAAATTTTAAAACTAATTTTAGTCTTCTAGTACTAACATACTATTATGTAAAATAATTATACAATTTTAAAAAGAAAAACAAAAACAAAAATATGTACCAAAGAGGTACCAGTCTCTTGTCAATGAGATACCAATATTTTGTCCACAAGATACAAAAAAAAATACTAAAAATGTACTAAAAAGGGATCAGCATCTTATCCAAAAGAACACCAAAAAAATAGATTCCAAAGAGATACCAACATCTTGTTTAGAAAGACGCCAAAAATATATATTCCAAAGAGGTACCAACATCTTGTTTAGAAAGACACCAAAAAAAAATATACCAAAGAGGTACCAACATTATTTTCAAGAGGACACAAAAAAAATATACCAAAGAGGTACTAATATCTAGTTCAAAAAGACAAAAAATCATATACTGCCAAGGTACCAACATCTAGTCTAAAAGGATAAAAACTTATATATTGCCATTATACTGACATCATGTCCAAAAGAACCCAAATAATGTGCCACCATGGTATTGGTAAAAAACAATATACCGCCTTAGTACCAACATCAGGTCTAAAAGGAACAAAAGAATGTACCTCTGTCATACTATTGTTAAGTTTAAAAGGAGAAATGTAATGCACTTCCGAGATACCAACATCTAGTCTAACGAAAAAAACACAAAAAATCTACAAAACACCGACCTAAAACCTTTGAGCCTCATATTTTTTTAAGCTTCTCACTCTGTTAGACCCTATTTCTATCACTGACCATGCAAGTTGCGCCTAGCAAAAAATAGAGCTTTTTTAACCATTGAGCCTAACTCAGTTAAGAGAAATAGAGTAAGGCTCAAGTTACCGACTTCTAAACCAAAAAAAACTTAGTACTATATAGTCTATAAAAATGAAGAAACTTTAAGAGCTAAATCATTCAAAGGAAAAGCTAAATCCAACTCTTTAGTGGTTTTTTTTTTTATTTTTTTGTCTAAACTCTGAACGCAGCTGAAATCTGAATCTAAATGATATATTTTTTTAAAATCTAAAAATAAGTATTAAGTTATATGCTTTTACAAAAATAAAAAGTTAGAAAATTTGATATTTTTGCACATATACCCTTTTAAATAATATATATATATATATATATATATATATATATATTCTATAATAATTTTGATTATATTAACAAAATAATAGATAAAAGAAAGAAAAATTTTGTTTCAACAAATTGGCCTTGATAGTCAAGGTTTGGTTTTAAAAAAAGAAAGAAAAGTTTTTAGTAAATTATATGAGTATGTACATCATTTTTTTGTTTGATATTTTTGTTTGTATTTTCTTAATTTTTTAGTAAAAAAAATGATAAATCAATCATTCAAATGATATAAAGATCAATAAAAATTAAATAAAAATGATAAATTATATTGTAATATTGTTGTAAGTATGTAACTATACAAATTTATTATGTTGTTATTTTGTTATTGGAGAACTTATTAACTAGGGTTTTAAATTTTTTAGTAAATATATAAATTAATAAATAGAAATATTTTTAAAAAGTATTAAATTATTCAAACATTTGCTTATTCAGATTTAAATCAAAATTTTTAATTTAATTATATCAAGATATTTTTAACAAATATTTAGATATAAGTTAAAAAAATAAATGACTTTTTAATATCTGAATAATTATATTTAGATTTCAGTCAGAAAAATAAATAGAACTTTCCTCAAAAGATTTTTCAAAATAGCTTTTTTACTTATGAGTCCATTCCCTAGAAAAAATATGGACATAGTAGCACTTGTTATTTCCCAAAACATTTCTAAAATCTGTGGACTAAAATTATTTTTCTAGAAATAATTTTAAAATCTGTAGTTAAAACAACATTTTCTTCAAAGAAAAACAAAGAAATTTATGGTTTTTCAAAATACTTTGTCACTAAAAATTATTATTTTAAAAATAATAATTTTTCTCTTTATAACAGGAGTTTTTCCAAAAATAACCAAGATTTATTGCACAAACATTATTTTTAATACCCAAAAAAAGACTTGGCTAGATAAAATTGATTTATAATTTAAAGACTCAACTAATAATACAACAGCATTGAAAATAGATGGAATCTTGAAGCTTTCTCGAGTGAATTAATTTTGTAAAGATAATTAATTATTGTTGGACTTATCTCCCGACCTCTTGCTAGACCGGTTTTTTGTGGACTTTTGCCGGCCACTTCTCAATTGGCTTCAGTATACCTCCAAGATAAACTTAAAGGATAATGACGTAGGTCCAAGTATTCTTCCACAAAGGCCAAAGCCTATAGGAAAATTTCCTTAATTATTTTACCCGACCCATTAAAAGATAAAAGTATGTGCAAATCCTTAATTATTTACATATAGAATCTCACCAAATCCTTAATTATTGGCAATTAAAACTCTACCAAATCCTTAATTATCTCCGATTAGAATCCCACTAAATCTATAATTACCTCCAATTAAAATTCCACTATGATTAATATTCTAAATAACCTAAGAAATTAACATATATAAGGAAAAGAAAAAAGAAAAAAAATAGTCGCTTTCCCTTATATAAAAAATTTATTGGTTAATATCATTATAATGAAATCTGGTATCACCAACTAACTTTTTTTTTTTTATAAAAATAGATTATTTGACTTTTGTCTTTCTCTTTAAAATTATTTTGAGAATTTATACTATTGCTTCTGGATATGTTTCCTGTATATGCTATTGTCTTTCTTTTTTGGATTTCAAAGAATTTTCATTATTGCAAATTTTCAATCTACCATGTACCATTCAAATAATTGCACTGTTCAAATATTTGTAACTCTTCTTTTATTGAGCCAACTCGAGAATCAAACCAAATATTCATATTTCTATAACATTAAGCTGAAAACCTAATCGAACTTCTACAACCGAAGGTTTAGTTCGAGTACGACTTTGTGCCCATCCCAACATCGTTGTTCACTAATTTGATGTTTGAGAGAGTTTTGTGTTTACAATTTAAATTTTTAATGTGTAGAGTGTAGTATAAAGTTAAAATTGTAAAACCTAAAAAAATGAAAATAAGGATACTTTCGTAAAATCAATTTCAAGATTTTAGCCAAATAAACTTTTTAAAACTTTATCATCTTGTCTTTATTTTTCACTAGAAACAAGTGGCTCCTACCCCATTTGTAGACACACTAGAATTATATGAAAATTATATACATCAAAGTTATTCTCTTATCACCTTAGTACTTTAGAGTTCGTTTGGGATTGTTGTGAAAAGAGGTAAAAGTGATTTTGAATAACAAAGAGTCATTTTAAGTGTTTGGTAAAAAAATTTCAAAATCACTTTTATCAAAATAATACCATCTTATAATAGATTTTGAGAAGTAGAAGAAGAGTTGCTTTTCAAAATCTGATTTTAGAAAATATTTTTATTTATAAGTATAATACCAAATATATCCATTTAAAATTACAAAAACTCAAAGTTAACCCTACAAATAATTTTTAAATTTTAACTTTAATTGAAATTTTTTTATTTTTACTTTTGATTTATATTTTTTTCTATAAATTATTTTATATCATATTATATTATAATTCACTTATCATTACTTTCATCAAAGTCATAAATAAGAGTGACGCCGTTGCCTAGTTAAAATATAATACCTAGATATATATTAAACACTTTAGTCATTTTATCCATCATTATTTACTATGTATATTTAAGTCATTTGTATTACTATAATATTTTTAGCAACAAATTTACCAAATACACAAAATTGCTATTGAAATTCAAAAGCACTTTAATAAATAAAAGGGATATTATCAGTTTTTTCCCTTAAGGTATCCCATATTATCAATTATATGCTTGAGACTGAAAAATAGACAAAGTCCTCCCCTCCCAAACGACACTCTGTTAGTGTGTTTAACGAACATAATGGCTAAAAGGTAAATATACATTAAAAAAATTTAAAATCAAATTTTGGGGATAAGCTAGTAGGCTTCGTGTTTTGTGCACAACTTAGCTAAGAACAAAGTGAAACCTATTTTTTCTATTGGAAAAATACCAATTTCATTCCTAATATATTTTGATATTCCCACTTACATTTTTACTGTTTTAAAATTACACCTTTAATTCTTACCGTTATAACACTAACCTTAGAAATCCAATTTTTGAGTAAAAATGTCTTATTGTCCTTATATTGATAATGACAACGTCAACTAACTTTTAAAAAATAAAATAAAATAAATATCAATTATAAAAAACTCAAACAAATATTAACAATAAAATTATTTAATAAAAAATAATTTCAAATTAAAAAATTACTAAAACTAAAAAAATAAATTCATAATGTAATAAATTTATTTATTTTTATTTTTTAAATTTTTACAATAAAAACAAATATAAATATTGATAATGAAATATAAATTTTTTATTTCTTTTCATTTTTAAATTTTTTACAATAAGATTAAATAAAAATAAAAATAATAAAATCTAAAAACTTATTTTTTTTAGTTTTTACAATAAAATTAAATAAAAATAAAATAATAAAAAAATCTAAATAAGTTTATTTCTTTTCAATTTTTTTAATTTTACAATAAAATTAACTAAAAATAATATAATAAAACCTAAATTTTTTTTAAAAAATTGTTTATGAATAAAACGTTTTATAAAGTCTAATTATGAATATTTTTTTGTAAATTTTTATAATCCCAAAAAATATTATTCAATAATTATTTGTTAAAATAAAAAATTGAAATTGAAAATGAAAATGAAAATGAAAACAATTAGTATTTTAATAAAAAGAAGTTTATTTTTTATATTTTTTTGTATTAGTTTAAACCCAATACAAATTTAATTTAGTTAAGGATAAATGTGTCAAATGATAAAATATACTAACATTTAACAGTTATGTTACAACAATAGTGACTAAATGTATAATTTTAAAACAATACGGATGTAAGTGGTAATATAGAAATATATTAAGAATGAAAGTAATATTTTTTTCTTTTCTATTTTCATATCACCTATAGCTTTGATTTACGGAGAGCAAAAGAATATAGGTTAAAAATGTGTCAAGTCCATCTATCATAGCAGAGAGCAAAGATGGCAAAGGTAGATTGATGGGGAGTGAGCATGAGATTGTAACACCTAAAGAGAATTTATGAGAAAGAAACACTTGCCTCCCCCTAGAGTCATCCATCTCCGTTAGTCTTCCCGTTTATTTTAAGGGTATTATGGTAAAAATACATATAACTTTTCTCTTCTGTGTTTTATTTACTCCTAAACATAAACCCTTTTTGAAAATAATATACTGAAAGAACTTTTACCTATCAAAGACATAAATTAACAAGTCTATTTCTGCAAAACATGAATAATTTATTCTCTTCAATGGAAAGTTTCATCTCCTAAATCCGTTCAAGATCAGACCTTCTGTTGGGATAAACTAACACAAATAATCTAGAAGCACAACAATTACTTTATCCCATCTTGCGTGAACCTAATAGAAAACAAACAAATAGAGCAACAATCTTGGGCACAAATTTAATTCTTGGACAGCAATAGAATCATCACAACACAACCACAACACAATTAATTTTTAACGTGGAAAACCTCCCCAATGTGAGGAGTAAAAACCACGGAACCGTAGTCCACCCAAAAAATCTCCACTATAATCAAACAATGATAATACAGAAATTCTCTCTAGTTAAAACTAGAGGTACACATTATAACAATCTCAAGATCACACAATCTTGGCAAACTTTCAAGTTCTACAAAGAAATTAGAGAGAGTTCAAGAAAAACATCACCAAGTTGGTGGCTTAACTACCAGTCATGAAATCTAGAGAAAGAGTACTCCAAATTTGATCTCCACCGTTCAAAATGTAGTCCTATGCGTTGTGAAATTGCTAGTACAATTTCAGTCCAATCGAACCACAAATCGACTTCCGATTGACCAGTTGATCAAAATTGTTCGAGATTTACTATTCTACCTCTCTCTCGTAAACAGTACCGCTTTCTCTAAAGCTGTGAACAGTACTCGCCCTCCTTTCCTTTACACACACATATATATTTCAACAAAAATAAGAAACTAAACCTTACTTGAGAAAGGATTAAAAATATCCTTGGGCTAATTGGGCTTAGTCACTATTTTGGGCCATCTGCACAAAGAGGAAACCCAACCTAATAAATCTCCCCCTTTTCTACTGTGTGGAAAGATTTGCCAACCCGGCAATTGAGCAACAAACTTCAAGCTTTTCTCTTGAGAAAATCTTGGTTAACATATCAGAGGCATTATGATCAGTGTGAATCTTTTTAAGCTCAAACATATTTTCATTAAGAGCATCTCTTAACCAATGATATCTCACATCAATATGTTTTGATTTTGCATGAAAAGAAGAATTCTTACTCAAATGAATTGCACTCTGGTTATCACAAAATACCACATATCGTTGTTGCTTGAAATCAAGCTCCTATAAGAACCTTTTCATCCATAACAACTCTTTGCATGCCTCAGTTGCTGCAATGAATTTTGCCTCTGTAGTAGAAGGTGCAACATATTTCTATAACCTTGATTGCCATGATACGGCTCCACCTGAAAGTGTCATCAAGTAACCCGTAGTGGACTTTGGGGTATCAATATCTCTAGCCATATCTGAATCTGTATAGCCAACTAGCAAAGGTTTTCCACTTCCAAAGGTGAGTTTAAAATTGGAAGTACATCGAAGATATCTCATAATCCACTTCATTGCATTCCAATGCTCTCTTCTTGGATTGGATAAAAATTTACTAACAACACCAACTGCATGAGCTATATCCGGTCTTGTGCATACCATCGCATACATCAAACTTCCAACCGCTGAAGCATAAGGAACTTTTTTCATGTCTTCCTTCTCTTTGTCTGTTGTAGGGGACTGCTTGGTACTTAACCTAAAGTGTATAGCAAGAGGAGTGCTAACCACTTTAGCGTTGCTCATATTGAACCTTTCAAGTACCTTTTCGATGTAGTGCTCCTGTGATATACACAACTTCTTGGCTGCTCTATCTCGATGAATTCGAATGCCAAGGATTTATTTTGCTGGCCCTAAATCCTTCATAGCAAAGGATTTACTTAACTACTTCTTTAACCTGTCAATTCTTGAAGTATTCCTGCCAACAATCAACATGTCATCAACATAAAGCAACAATATAATAAAATCATCATCAGAGAATTTCTGTACAAAAACACAATGGTTAGAAGAAGTTTTTCGGTAGCCTTGCTCCCTCATAACTAATTCAAACTTCTGATACCACTGTCTTGCTGCCTGTTTCAAGCCATAGAGACTTTTCTTCAGCTTGCACACATAATCTTCTTTTCCTTTTATTTTGAAACCCTCTAGTTGCTCCATGTAAATTTCTTTGTCTAAGTCTCCATGTAGAAAAGCAGTCTTCACATCCATCTGCTCAATCTCCAAATCAAAACTAGCTATTATGCCTAACACCACACGAATAGATGACATCTTGACAACTGGAGAAAAGATTTCATCAAAGTCAACACCTTTCCTTTGGCTAAATCCTTTGACAACCAATCTGGCTTTATATCGTGGCTGTGAGGTATATTCTTCTTGTTTTATTCTATACACCCATTTGTTCTTTAGAACTCATTTCTCCTTAGGTAACTTTACCAATTCAAATGTGTGATTTTCATATAATGACTTCATCTCGTCTTGCATAGCATCAATCCACTCTTTTCTCTATTCACTTTCTACCGCTTCTGCATAACATTCAGGCTCTCCCCCATTAGTCAATAACACATACTCACTTGTAGGATAATGTGTGGAAGATTGTCGAATTCTGATAGATCTTCTAAGTGAAATATCTAATGAAACCTCTGATGTTGGTAACTAATGGACATCATCATCAATCTCAACCTGTGTATGAGTGTCAATATCACCTGTACCATGCTGGCCATCCTGGACTTCATCTGTAGGCTGTTGGAACATATGTTGGAGGAACTGGATCCAAGTTTATCAGTGCATCACTATATTGAGGCATTTCTTCTTTTAACTTCTCAATATCCTGTACATTTTGGTCTTTTACGAATATAGCATCTTGACTTCTTACAAGTTTCTTCTGCACTGGATCATAAAACCTGTAGCCAAACTCATCTTGACCATAGCCGAGAAATATACACCGTCTTGTCTTGACATCAAGTTTAGACCTCTCATCTTTGGGAATATGCACAAATGCTTTACATCCAAAGACACGCAAATGATCATAAGAACCATCCTTTTTTGACCAAACTTTATCTGGAACTTCAAAGTCTAAAAGAACACATGGTGTGAGATTTAATACATGTACAACTATATTCAAAGCCTCCCCCCAAAAAGATATTGGCAATTGTGCTTGTGAAAGCAAGCATCTCACTCTTTCAACTAGTGTTCGATTCATCTTCTCAACTAGCCCATTTAACTGAGGAGTCTTCGAAGGTGTCTTTTGATGACGAATTCCCAACTGTCTGCAATACTCATCAAATAGTCTAGAATACTCACCTCCATTATCACTTTTGATGCATTTCAGCTTCTTCCCAGTCTATCTCTCAACTGAAGCCTGAAACTGTTTGAACACATCTAGTACTTGATCCTTTGTCTTCAATGTATAAACCCACAACTTCCTTGAGTGATCATCTACAAAAGTCATAAAATAGAAAGCACCACCAAGTGTTTTTGTTTTCATGGGGCCACAAACATCATAATGTACTAGTTCGAGTATACTTGATTTTCTTGAAGAAGGAGATGTCTTGAAGGTAGTCCTGGTTTGCTTCCCTACCAAGCAATGAATACATTTCTTCAAAGATTCATTTTTCATCCCGGAAAGGAGATTTTTCTTAGCCAAAACAATTAAACCCTTCTCACTCATGTGATCCAGTCTTCTATGCCATAACTCAATTGTATCTTCATTCTTTACTGTATTAATACTGTTGTCTGCAATATTTGCTTGCATAACATACAATGAAGAATATTTCTTTCCTCAAGCTACAGTCATGGAACCTTTATTGAGCTTCCATTGACCACCATAAAGTTGCTGGAGAATCCTTCATCATCAAGCTTACCTGCAGAAATCAAATTCAAACTAATATCACGAATATTCTTAACATTTTTCAGAAGTAACATTGTGCTTTTATTGGTCTCCAAGCGCATATCTCCCATGCCTATGGCTTTAGTTAAGTCATTGTTTCCCATCTTAACGTCTCCAAAGTCACCGGATGTATAAGATGTAAAGAATTCCTTTCGTGATGTAGCATGAATGGAGGCACCACTATCAATTACCCAGCTGGTCTCATGGCACAAAAGATTGACAACATCATCATCATACATAATAAGGAAGTTATCTGTAACAGTAGCAACTTTGTCATCATCATTGTTGTCATCATTTTCTTTTCCTTTCCTTTATCCTTCTTGTTGTCTCGCTTATGTTGTCGACAATACTTCTTTATATGTCCCTTAAGACCACAATAATAGCATTCAACATTGGCAAACTTGTTGGTCTTGCTTTTACTTTTATCTCTATTCTTCGGACCTCTACTCTTACTCCTCCCTCTATTTTCTGTGATTAAGATATCTGATTGTGAAGAACCTTGTGACTTTCTTCTATCCTCTTCATTCATAACACTATTCTTAGCCAATTCCATGGTGATGATACAATCTAGAGCTGAGTTAGATAATGACATTCTAAATGTCTCCTATAAGTCCGGTAATATGCCTAAAAGCCATAACCCTTGTACTTCATCTTCAAACTTGATGTTCATTCTTGCCAGCTGATTAATGATTCCCTTAAATGCATTTAGGTGATCTGTCATAGGTTTCTCATCCCGATATTTCAAGCTCATCATTTGTTTTATCAGAAAAAGTTTATTATTCCCGATTTTTCTGGCGTACAACTCCTCAAGCTTATTCCACAAAGAAATTGCATCTTTCTCTCCACTGATGTGATTCAAAACATTGTCATTTACCCATTGTCCAATATACCCACGCACTTGCCGATGAAGCAACTTCCATTGTGCTTCTGTTTTATTATTGGGCTTTTGTTTTTCAAGCATGAGTAAGTAGTAATCTTTCACATATAAAAGATCTTCCATCTTTTCTTTCCATAAATGATAATTTTCACCATTCAAATTAACCATTCTACTTGTATTAGCTTCCATCGTTCAACATAAGGCACAAGACAAATATAATCAATGCTCTGATACCACTTTGTTGGGATAAACTAACACAAATAATCCGGAAGCACAACAATTACTTTATCTCCTCTTGCGTAAACCTAATAAAAAAAAACAAATAGAACAACAATCTTGGGCACAAATTTAATTCTTGGACAACAATAGAATTACCACAACACAATCACAACACAATCAATTTTTAACATGGAAAACCTCCCTAATGTGAGGAGTAAAAACCACAGGACCATAGTCCACCCAAAAAATCTCCACTTTAATGGGAATACACAAGTTCTCTCTAGTTAAAACTAGAGGTACACATTATAACAATTTCAAGCTCACACAATCTTAGCAAACATTCAAGTTCTACAAAGAAATTAGAGAGAGTTCAAGAAAAACATCACCAAGTTGTTGGCTTAACTACCAGTCACGAAATCTGGAGAAAGAGTGCTCCAAATTTGCTCTCCACTGTTAGAATTTAGTACTCTGAATTGTGAAACTGCTGGTAAAATTTCAGTCCAATCGAACCACAAATTGACCTCCGATCAACCAGTTGATCAAAGCTGTTCGGCATTTACTATTCTTCCTCTCTCTCGTGAATAGTACCACTTTCTCTAAAGCTGTGAACAGTACCTGCTTCTCTAAAGCTGTAAACAGTACCCGCTCTCCTTTCCTTTACACACACATATATATTTCAACAAAAATAAGAAACTAAACCGTACTTGAGAAAGGATTAAAAATATCCTTGGACTAATTGGGCTTAATCACTATTTTGGGCCATCTCCACAAGGAGGAAACTCAACTCAATACCTTCTTCCACCAACAATACCATCTTGTGATTCTTTTCCTTTCATTAATGACTCAAGATCCCAATTAGTTGCTGCTACTACTTGTCTTCTTGTTCAATGCATCAATAATGGTGTTGACTATAAAAAGAAAATTTTGTTTTTAGAGTGATTTTGTGTCTCATCCATGTGAAATTTGCTTGGTAAATCTAATTTTGGTTATAGGTTTGACAGATTGTTTCATAATGTAGATAGAGAGAGATCAAGAGACGGAGAAGAACGGAGGCAATGAATTTTTACAGAAGGCGGAGAGAGAAAGAGAAAGAGTGTGGCGGGTTATTTCACAAGAGGGTGAGAGGGAGAAAAGGGAGCGAATTTTTGCATCGAGTAATAGAATAAATTTTTGCAGAATAGGAGGAGAAGGAGAAGAGGTTCGTGAATTTTTGCACAAAAGGGAAAGAGGGAAGAAGGGGATGGTGGAGTTAAAGGGGAGAGGGAGGGGGAGGCACATTAGGGTTAGGTGTGCTACAATGCAAAAAAAATTATAATCATTGAATAATTTAAATTATTTTTTTATTAACTAAATTTATAATTATTTTTTCAACATTAAATAGACTTAAAACTAGAAAAAAAAAAGTTAAATAGACTCAAATTAAATTTTATTTTTTATTTTTATTAAAGAATATTTTAGTCGTTTTTACTAATAAGGTTAATTAATTAACAGTGTAAGGGAGGTATGTATGTCTTTCCCTTTACTTAAAATTCAATACCTCATAGGAGGTATGTGTTAATTTCTCTTCTGGTGTCTAGGTTTGGCGCGAAATTTGTATAGTGGGTGGAGTATGGGTAAAAAAGAGAGCCGAGCTAGAGGATGCCAGTAGCTAATTATGTCCACTATTTTCTAATCCAAGAGTATTATTTTAGGACATATGCTTACAGAATAACACTTATTCCAAATGAGCCTTTATGGCTTGGTCTTAACAATATAGAGGAGTTACATCCATCATTGGTGTAAAACAACTACTGGCAGACCAAAGCTAATGAAAAGAAGAGATGTTGGTGAATCTGCTACTTGTAGCAAGAGGAGTGTGTAGTTAGATGTGGTGTGTGAAAAGAGCTGGGCCATAATAAAAAAACTTGTCGATCAGCAAGTGGTTCAGGTTTTGTGAAGGGGAAGAAAGCATTCAGGCATGAGAAGTAAGTTTTTCCCTATCTTGTTTTCATTAATTTAAGGCATCTTCTTAAATATCAGATAAAATGGTATTATTTTAATATTTTTATGTCATCTTACAGGCTCATGAAGGGAATGAAGAAGTTGTTGGTGGCTCACACTTTGGTTTAGGTAACAAACTTCAATTAATGTGATGCATTATTTGATGATTTTACTTAAGTAATTGTGTCACTTCTAATAAAAACTTATAGGTTCTGTAACTCAAGAAACATAGCAGAATTGAACTTCAAATGTTGCTTTTTAATTCAAGTTTTTTAGAGGAATATTTTTTGTTTTATTGTATGTGCAGGGTAATTGTCCATATATGTTAATGTAACTGTGTTTTTTTGGTTTGTATTGTATAGATTCCACATTGTAAAAGTTGTAGAAAGTAAATCAAGAACATATACATTGTCTTGATTGATTTTCTACAGTTTATTGACATTAATTAGATGCAATTTTTTGGTTCAAGGTATTGATGGGATAACTGTATTTTGCAAGACATAATAGCATACTTTGTATATGCAAGTCAATACTTTTTGAAGCTCTTGTTGATAACTAACTTTAGATTTAATGAAATGAATATTGTGATGATGTTATTCAAGTTTCTAAAATGATTTTGGTAGCTGAATTTGCACTTGTTGGAATCAAATTGAGAGTGTTGGATTTCAAGTACTAGAATGGAGACTGTTGCAATGGAAACTAAGTTAATGTTTGTTTTAAAGTATTGTTTTTGCATTGTGTTGGTTTTGAAGTATTGTTTTTGCATTGTGTTGGTTTTGAAGTGTATGTTTTGAAGTATTGGTAATAAAAGTGTTACTTGTACCATAACATGCATTTGAAGTGGATGTTTTCAAGTGTTGGTATTGAAATGTTGCTTTGCAGTGTTTACTTGAAGTGTTAATTTTCTAGTATGGCCTTCAATACTATTACCAAGTCTTGCTTTTTCAAAATTTACTTACTAATGTGTGTTACTATGAATCAATTAAGGAGTGTTGGATTTCAAAATTTGCTCACTAAATGTGTGTTATTGCTGTAAGCATTGCTATTATTACAATCATCCCATTTTGGTTACTCTACATTACAAGCAGCCATTGTAGACTGCATAAATATTATATATTCATAAGCATTCTCATTTCATGTTTTCATGCATTCACTTCTTAACTACTGTACCTGCTATAAGTGATTACTTATTCAGCACTAAGCATTTCATGTTTTCATGCATTTACCTCCTAATTGTTGTAGTTGCTATAAGATTACACATTGAGCTAATGAAAAAAATATATATTCATTAACACCACCATCTTCATTGCATATGCTTATTGCCATACATCTGTATATTGCTTGTACTCAACATTAATTCCTTGAAAATTTGTTTCAAACTTTCCACCAATCTTTCTAAGTTATCATCATCGTAAACTATCCCTCAATCTTTCTAAGTTATCATCATTGTACTTTGAGTGTTGCTTGCTATATATTCATCTTAATTTCACCATTCAAAGTAAGAACATTTTCTATTTTTGCAAACAAAGTAGATTTTGTTGGGGTTCCTACACCTTTCAGAGGCCTTGATTGCTGCTGTCTCTTCAAACATGTATTGTCTATTATACATACGAGTCACACTTCTATTGATATTATTTCCTATATTTGATGAAGATGAAATTATTTTTCTTTTCTGGTGTTAAAGTGAAGATATAAAGGATAAGCTTATGTACTAAAGCTATTAGGTATGGGGTTTTATAAGGCAGCTTCTATGTTTTCCTTTTCTACCATTGGTGGTAAATGTCCTCCTCCAATGGTCTAATATAATTGTTACCAATGCCTTGTCAAATTCAAGGGATGTTTCTACCAATTTAGTTTCTTCTCTTTCACATATAGCTCACTGTTCATACATCTATGCACTTCAAGCTACACTCTGCCATTGTCATCTTTGCACATGCTTTTCTAGGTCATTTCAGTAATTTTAGTTATAGGTGTTAAACATAGTAACTAGAGCCATGAGGACTTTGCCTATTTTTCCATTCTTTGCATATACCTGATAATGTACAATAACTTAGGGAAACAAATTGATAATATCTCATAAATAAAACTTACTTAACACTAAACTGATTCTCTTTAAAACTGATTAGTTTTGCCGCACAATAGAAACAAATTATTTCAAAATCTGCAACAATTCCAAACTGTTATCTCTCTCTTCTTTCTTTTATTCATAAATTTGTTTTTCTCTTTTTTCTTACCTTCACACAATCAAAGTTGTGTTGATATTACTTAAAGTTTTCAACTTTTTTTTTGTTTGTAAGGAAATCAAGCTGAATCAAGTGCTGATATTGGTTCTACATCAAGACATAAGAGTAACCAAAATCAATAAAGGTGTTGATTTTTCATGATTTGATGCTGTTTGATACAAGTGTCTACTATTATTATGCATTTTGACTACTTTTTTTTTTTCTTGAATAATTGATTTATGGGATGTTATTACTTCAAGATAACCCCTTCTTCTTACAATCTTATATTATTAAATTGAAATTGCATTTTCAATATTTATTTCATAGTGCATGTTATATTGTTATTTCAAATTGCATTTCAACACATTAATTATCATTGCAGGTTCCATTCCCATTACAAATTAGTATTATTATATTCATATAATTTTATTAATACAGTAATGCATAAGCAAAATAGTCGATGAAAATGCATTTGGATATGGTCCTAATGTTGTTTTATACGGTGTCTGTGTTGCTTAAAATGCAGTTAAACATTGTTGAATATGGTACGAAATTTGATGATTTAGATCGTTGCATTTTGTATGATTGCTTAGGTCCTTTTATGGTTTCAAAGAATGACAGACTGTTTTGATGGCTTAAAGTGGGGATAGAATAGTTTGGATGAAGTGTTTTAGGGCCAGATTGTACTCGGTATAAATTCTAAAATAATTTATTTCTATTATACTGAAAAAACAATTGATTACAAACAAAATCAATTAATTTGGTAAATTTAATTTTGTGATAACACAAATGATAAAAAATATATATAATGATAAAATAAAATTAATTTTAAAATCGAAACATATAAATTTTTTTAAAAAATAAAAAAATAATAAAGTAATAAAAAATTGTTTAATAATTTTATTTCTTAATTAAAGTTAAAATTTAAGGATTATTTTAGAGTTAATTTTGATTTTTATAATTTTAAATAAATATATTTAATATTATATTTAAACCTTAATAACATTTAAACTAAGTTAACAAAATTGTAGCTAAATTACAATTTTTCCAAGTTGTAGTTGGATGTCTCCCAAGAGTGAGTTTAAGGATTTTGGGCTTGAGGATAGTTATTCGATATGCTTACTTTGAATATTAGTTTTAGGCCTTAAGGTCCTTCAAAGTGGTCTTAGCCAAAATTTCTTATGTAATTAGATCTCACTCGGTTTCTTCATATTTTTCACTTCACAACAAATAATTTGAATCCGAAAAGTGGTTTAGGACCAGATGTCATATATCTCAAATGAACTAGAAACTTAAGAGATTTTTTTCTTCAGAAAAGGGAAAAGCATAATCAGCTTACTTACATCTCATAATGGTACACAATCAATTATAATACCATTAAAATCATATTAATATCAAGATCGATTTGCTGATTCACCAATAATGCACACAATAAATTAGATATTGGTTCAAACCCTCCATCACCATAGCTACTTCATCCTAATGATACAATAATAATTTTTCTACAAAAATCGATCTTTTATGATCTAATATTCAAAATTCAGGTTATGAAAACTAAATATAAAATAAATACATAAGTTGAACTCATCACAAGAAAGGAAGACAACAAAAAGGAAATCTACCAGGTAATTGCAGAGATACAAAAGCTTACAAATGCTTAACAAAGGAGGAGGATCATAGTGAGGAGTGTCACATTCGTAGAACTTTGTAATGAGTTAGCTCCTAAGATAGCAAAACTCCAATCAGTTACCATATCCCCTGAATCTGGATGAAAGAAATTCCGGCAGAACTTTCAAAACATGGTCAACA
Source organism: Melia azedarach (assembly GCA_028052125.1). NCBI lineage: Eukaryota > Viridiplantae > Streptophyta > Magnoliopsida > Sapindales > Meliaceae > Melia > Melia azedarach. The sequence continues at coordinate 10,206,927 of CM051394.1, forward strand.
AATAAGAATAAGCCCAAAGGGAAGACCATGATTATTAGTGTTGTCAATTCAGTTCGTTTAGTTTTAAGTGGAAGGTATAGCCTATTTGGCAGTAAAAGAGGGCAAAAGAAAATATTAATAAGCCCATTTCTCTTCTATATTACAGCCTGATATCCAGATATAGTTCCAACCTTTTGAGAATTACAGTACAACAAATAACCATAACTAGCATAGCAAATACAAACAAAAGCCTCTCCTATCTAGGTTGTTAAATTACAAGCCATCTTCAATGATCTATTCTCTAATGGCAAATATGAAATCTCAACCAAATTTTCATATCATAATGATTAGTAACAACATTGCCAGACACCCAGTGCAGGTGGTTAAAACCAGATTTAAGTTACAGAGAAAGCTAGGTTACATTTCATACCATGGCTAAACATCCATTTGTTGATTACAATAAGATGCCAGTAGATCAATCTCCACTTGCACAGCCCTTACAACCGCAATGAACACACTCTATAACCTTCTCCTCCCTCAGGTTCTTTGGCACTCGGCACACACACGTAGTTTGGAAGTTGTGATCCCGAGGTTGCATGCACCTTAAGCAACACAAACGTTCATAACCCGGCTGCAATTTCAAACAAAAAACATGTGCATAAATTATAATACAATTAAATCAACATTTGCCAGAGAAATCAAAATAAAGAGAATTAACATATTAAGAGAACTGGAGAAAGGAAACTGAGCTTCTTGCGATATTTCTTGAATAGTTCTCTGACATTCGTTGCAATGTAAAAATTGAAATAGGATTTTCTCGAAACCTAAACTTTTATCCCTTGCTAAATCTGACTTTAACTTTCCAATTAATTAACTGAGTTCCAATTTGGAACTCCTACTGAGCAAGTTTGTTCTGCAAGTTATAAACATGATCGCTATGCAATACTGTGCATGAAGAAACACTCCAAAACATATTTCATAGCTAGTTTGAATTCGGATAGAGAGTATGGGACAGACCTTCTTCCATTTTGCAATTAGATTGCGATCTGCATAGCCTTGATCCAAACAGAACTCATAGAGCTCCTTAGATATTTCTTTCCTTCGGTGGTATAGGTCAAAGATATAGCGGCTCTTCTGATGAGCTATTTTAAAAATAGGCCACAATGCCTCACATTTTCTCTTGCCATCATGTGGATCATTCTCAGCTGTCCAGAAAATAAACAAAAAGTTTAGTTTCTGAAGTTCAGAAAACAAATTTTACAATTAATTTTTAAAGAAATTGAGCAAAATTTATTTGATAAGAAGAGCAAGACCTTCTCTCATCTTTGTCTGCAGTTCACGAAGTGTAGGCTCAATCAATTGCCATCCCTCTGGATGCTTGACACGGTTTGTCTTTACCTTTGGCATTCTTCTACCTGCACCAAAGTCACAAACCAGAACCAAAATATTTATACAAGTAACAATCTAGATTATACAAAGAAAATGAAGCAAGGCATAAATCTATAATGGAATAAAAAGAATTACAACTATTCTTTTTCAAAACAAAAACTTATTTAATTAACTTGAACATGATTCAAAACAAAAACTTATTTAATTAACTTGAACATGAGAACTCAAAAATAATTTCACACCAACAGCAACATTTAGCTACAATTCTGGAGAAAATCCCATTTCAGAATCTTAAAAAACAAACACTTTGCATTTCCTCTCACAACATTCAGAATCACAGCAATAACAAAAAAATAACTATGATTGTCAAATTTGCAACTTAGATTGAGTAAAATCCAAATATTGCCGCCAATCAAGATACATCTAAAGATTACTTTGAAGTAGGGCACTAACTAAATGGACCCATCAAATGGTGCAACTCCAAAAATCCCGACACAGGTTCTTAGATGGTCTCATGCATAGAGGACCTTAAAAACTAGCATGACACAAACATTTTTTGTCAACCCAAACCTGTCTAATCCTGTTATGTTTGTGCCCTGACCAAAACTTCCACCCTTTAATTAACCTTATAATTTACATCCACATAGTAATTTGGTATTAGCAGCAAATCAATTGTGATATAAAATTTTTATTTCAAGATTGTATATGTAGCATAGTTCTAATCTTTCTCTTTTGATGTTAAGCTGCTAAAATGCCTTACGTTATTGGTTACTTAAATTGCTAGAGAATCGCTAATCACATTTAGCTATATTAGAGGCTTTTTACTCAACATGCCAACAATAACGTTAAAAGTTCTTTTAAAAAAACACTACAAAACATATAAAATGTCTTCTACAGATTAATCAGGTATATGTTCTGCTTGGATTCTCTTGTTAGGCTGGTTTATGTTAGTTTTAAACTAATTGTAGTTTGTCCTCTACACGTTAAAATAAAATTATGTTGACCAGTGGAACTTTGTAATTAATATTCAACAGAAATAACAACTTCGTGATCAATAAGCAACATAGATAACAACACAGATAAGACAACTAGTAGCGGAAAAAAGAGAGCAGTGGAAAATCACTAAGAAGGGCCCAATAAACTTAAAACAAAAAAACCATGGGAAAGGCACAAAGCACTACAACATAAATAGCAAATGCCAGCATCTAATTATATTAGTCAACATCAATTAGCCATTAGTTGATGTCTCAACAGCTGAACATCTTCCATACAGCACAAAGATACAAAAATGGACTCCCATATAGCATAAAAATATAAATGAAGTAGCTTACAATGCAACAAGTTGACTTTAAATATTAATACAGGTAGAAGAAACAAGTTACAACATTTTTCTTTTTTTGGCTTTTTACTTTTCAAAAGAAAATAGGAAAATAAAGGAAAAGTTCTGATTCAATACAGCTTTCAAATTACTGCACTAAAAGAATGATGAACTATGTCAAATAGAATTCGTCCATTGTATGTGAGATCTGAAATTCATACCCACAGCTTATTTTTCTAATCTTCTCCAAGTTAGGCTACACATAATCAGATTTAAAGGGCTTAATCAAAAGGTTTAATCTGTGAATAAATAACTATTACACAAAAAGGAAAGTTCAATCAATTATGACCTTCTACATTCCTTTTCATTTACCCATCTATTCCTTCCAATCAAACACACCCAAAATCTTATCAATGAAATGTTTACTTATTCATTCTTTACTCAACAGCAAAAACAAAGCATTAGGCATTGGAAAAACATCAACAGACCTACACCCTAAGATTGTTGGTTCAGTTACGTTGGGCAAATTGTAGGAATCACAATCGAAATAAGCATCCACAACAAAAAAGAACTAAACTAGAAGTTCACAATCACAACCAATACATAGAAGTCTACAAGAGATATATCACTTCTTCAAGGTCTTCAGCCAATTTCAATCAATACATAACCAAGATGAATTTGTCAAAGCATGCTACTGTATTGGTAAGAACTAAGAATCAAATAAATCACAAATAATATTCTTCCACATTATTATCACAATCAACAACATTCTAACAATTTGGGAACCAATTTTTTTCTATTTAAATCAATCAACTTAATAGAGAAAAATAACCTCAGCATTATACAATATCGTAAACACTGAATCAAAATATTAAAAGTGTAAAGTAACGAAAGGCAAAATTAAAACCAAAAGAAGACAAATTACCGATTAAAGATTTTCGGGAAGGGGAGTGTTCTTGGTGACCGACGGTGAGGAGAGATGAGTGGCTGCAGTGCGACAGAGACGGTGTATGGCCGACGACGGATGGACGCGAAAGATGAGGACGTGTGTTAGACGAATGACGACGGCTGTTAGTGACGGATTTGGCTAGGTTAAGAGGTTGTAAGTCAGGCCGGAGGCAGACGGCTTGCTAAAATGCTGATTCAATGCGGCGGGCCGGCGGCGGGTCGGTTGCAGAGAGGAGTTTTCCTGACCGACTCCTGGGAAATCGATTATAGGGTTTCGTTTCTTCTAGAATTTTGTTTTGTTTTGTATTTTTTAAGAGAAATTTCTAAAATAACCCTGTTTTCAGATACATTTACTAAACGAGCCTTTTAATTAATTTTGCACCAATCTAACCCAATATTTTGTTCTAAATAAAACTACCCTTTAACTAGCCACTATACTAAAAATTTTAAAAATTTCCACATTTTCATCAAACTGTAACCTTAATTTTCAATTCTTATTCATTGAAATTCCAAATTAATGACGACCATTAATTTTCAATGTGGCTGGTATAGTCGATGATTCAGAATTAACAAAAGTAAAAGAATTATTAGATGAACAGCAAACGATCGATAAGTTTTAAATTTTTTTATAACTTTTTCTTATATAAATTTTCAACACATTTAGGTCAATGATTAGCGGTGATAAGAATGCAAGCAGCCTCTGATTTTTTCCTTTTGAAAGTGAATATCCTCTAAATTGTTACAGAAGAAAAGAAGATGTGGTTTTACAATTGAACGATTACCATTTTATCCAGTCAACTCTTTTAGTAACTAATGCTAGGGGGGTAATCATTGATTAATTTAAACATTCTAGCTAAATGTTATTTTACAAACCTTAAGAGATGTATCCAAAAGTCACCCTTACTTTAAAATTAATTTTTAAATTATTGTTAATAAGTAATAGTCAAAAAATAAAAATTTTAAACTATTAACTTTAAAAAATTAAATTTTAAATTTACTGTCATATTTATTAACAAAAAATTTTAATTTTAAAAAATTATAACTATTTATTAGTATTTAATTTTAATTTTAAAGTAAAAAATATCTTAAACAAACATGCTCACAATAAAAAATTATTTCATTAATATTAATAAATTATGGATTTAGCACTAATAAAAATATAATTAATAAATATACTTTAGTCTTAATTATAATAATAAAATAATTCTTATTATGAATGTCTTTGTAAGAGATATATAAGAATTAATTTTATAAAAAAATTTAAAATATATAAGTAGTTTAGTGGTAAATAGTTGTACATTGTTCCTCAAATTCTATTTCGAGTATGGTTAATGGCTACTCGAAAAAGAATTCGAGTTCAGCAATAAAGCACTAGAATTCCGATTCCATTCAAGCCAAAAAACAACACTTCAACAATTCAACATACACATCCAACTACGTCCCAATCATCTCAAACATCAACACATTTATCTCATAAAATTCATTTTAACATATTAACATCTAAAACTGTTTAAGAAAACTCAAAAAACCATATTGTTTGGCCAGGGATCTTACTCGTTGTCAATTGTCGTCATATGCAAAATGAAATTAAATGTCATTGTCGTCTACACTACCGTATTCTCCAAAGTAACTTCAATGTTGGACAATTTTAGACCTTATGGGTGCGTTTGGTTGCAAGTATTGGATTGTATTATTTTAAGTAGATTGAATTGTATTAGAATATACTGTACTAAAATGGATTAAATGAAAATCTATCTTATGTTTGGTACAACATTGTACTAAACTAATTATAAATTAATCTATGTTTAGTGTAGTAACGTATTAGACTGTATTAAAATTTATATTTTTTAAAAATTAAATTAATATTTACTTAATAATATAAAAAAGAGCATATAATTTAAACATATATATTATTAATAGATTTTATTAATTTGTATTCTATGATTAAAAATTTTACATATATATAAATATTTTTTTTTAAATTATTTAATACTTTTTAAATAAATTAATTAATGGTGGTTAAACATAATATTATATTAGAATTTTTTAAATAATAATAAAATATTTATTATTAAATTATTATATTTTTAATTATTTAATTAATATAATTTTTAAATTAAATTTTTTTTGCAATATAACATTTGCTTTTTCAATTTTTCTCAAATATATACTTGATAAAAATAACGTCTAAAGATAGCATCATATTAAAAAAATGCCTTATTACATATGTCTTCATCCAAACATTTTCATCCAAAATGTATATTCAACCTAATTATCAAGATATATATATTCAACATATGTCAATCACCAAAAGTTAATGCTCAAGTGTTAAAGCCTAATTAATTGTAATCATTTGAAAAATAAAATATATTTGCTTTCAAATCACATTCACACCCTATTCTCACGCAAAAGTTTTCTCGTAAATGCTAACTTCCATTCACCTCGCAATGACTTGAATGCTGAAATATTATAAGATTTCTGTAGTATAAGGATTAAGGCCTCAAGTTCATCATCTTCAGTAAGTCTCATAGCTACAAGTTCATCAGCAATGGCACTTTTATCTTCTTTATCACCCAATATGTGCTCAACTATCATATTCATGCTTTGTACGGACTAATTATATACTTGTTAAAAAACTGTAGCAACCTTCTCAATACTCGCACTGATACTATCCTGGAATCTTGATGTTTTCCTACTCAATGTGTTTGAATAGACTCGAGAAGTATGTTGAGAACCTGAAGGTTGGGTAACTAAAATTAGAAAATATATTTAGATTATAAATCCATTATGCTAGCCATAACTTAATAATTGCATTTTCAAAATAAAAAGTATAATATAGTAATGCAATCATATATACTAATGTAAAATAAAATAATCGCATTGCAAAACCATTATCTCTGTAACTTAATACAACCCTAAACAATGTTTTTTAAATAATCTCCAAGTTTAAGCTTAGAGCAATAAGATTAATAAATTAAAATAGGAATACATGATCAATGAAAATCCAAAAAAGGCTAGACAAAATATTTTCAAATCAAGAAAGAAGAAAACATAACACGTCTACAATAAACCATGCAAAAAATTGACCCACAGTAGCAAGTATAGTAGCAAGTATACTGCATGCCAAGCAAGGCACGGCCACGCCATCCTTGCTTCGTGAAGAAGCTTTCTGTCTCAATGTAGGAGGAGCAAAGCTTCTTCTGTGTAAGAGAATATATAAATATAATAATGCATACTAATATAAATAATATAATATAATTTTAAGTGAAGAAATTTATGTCTTCTACAAGCAATCAAATATTATCTATTCCTGGGTTATTATTTCTATGTTAAGCTATTAATTGATGTCTTAATCACCTAAAAATATTAAACATTAATTAAGTATTACTTAACTATTACATATTTTAGGTTATATGTTGCCAACACACTAACAGCCCAAATTAAATTAACCTCCACTATCATATATTCTCAAACGTTTACATCTAATATTGTCTCTATACTAACAGGCCATACTCCATTATTATATAAATGTTTTAATTACTAAATATTATTAAAATTAAGCACAAACATAAAAGATAACAAACATACCCTGAATATTGATTAAAACAAACTATTTTTAGCACCTATGGTAATGATATATTACATTAGGTTACGCCAATGGACTAAATTTTCCCATGTTTTTGTCAGGGTGGAAACTGGTGGCATGGCTTGCTTAATTGGATACACGGAATTGGGATATAAACCAATAGAAAAAAAGCTACCAAATAAAAAAAGCTGCAAATTATTTTACGGGAGACATTTAAACTAAAATAAATATTAATATACAGAAATTTGTATCTCCTAATATTATATATTAAAAAGCTTCAGTATGATAAAAGATGGCTGACCTAATCAACCCAAATTCCCTAGCCATCAACGAAATTCATAGAACCTATTCCCCGCATGTGTTTACCTAATTATTTTTATCTCGTTTTGCGGAAGGAATTTTTTTATATTTTAACTCAATCATGTATAAGCAAATCATCTCAAAATAATTTAGACCTAACAAAATTTCATAGAATTGAAAAAAGAATAAAGAATAAAAAAATACTACAAAAAAATCACAAACAATTTTTTCAAAACTCAAAAATAAAAATATGAGTGATTTTGTATATTACCTGTAAGAAAAGTGAGCTACCAATGGAGTTGAAGATCGACTATAAAACTTTTTGAATATGATTTGAAAGTGAGAGAATAATCCCAATTCAATTTTAGGGTTTTTTTTTTTTTTTTTGTTAGTTAGATGAGATAAGAAGAGACGCAATTTGTTTGTTGAGGCAATAAAAAAAAAAGAGAAAATAATGTAATAGACAAAATTTAATATAGCCCAGACAAAGACCCCACATTTGCATAAATTTCTTTTTTTAATGTCTGGACTGTATTAATTTAATATTTATTACAGTCCAGAAAGTGTTCTAGTTTATACAAAATACTGAATAATTAAAAAATTGACCAATCTACTTATTTTATGCTGTAGAGTCCTGCGTACCAAACATGATCTATAAATTTTAGGAAATTGGAGTTTTGAAATGTGAACTAGAGGAAAAAAAAATGTTTTCGTTATAATTGCTAGTCAGGGGTAAATGCGTCAAGAAAATATTTTTTGGACTAATCTGGTGTGTATTATTGGAACAGGTTTAGTTTCGTAACATAGAGAAAATGATGCTATTTTAAAATTTGTCTTTTTTTAATTAAATTTGATTTAGTGCCCATTTTCTTTTGACAGATTCTTTTTCTAATTATCACTTATCGTTAAATACAAGTAATTTCTATTTATTTATAATTTTAAAAAATAATCTAGTCATTCATTTTTTTAAAGTTTAGGTTACGATTGTCTCTTTGTTTTTTCTTACTTTTAAATTAGTTAACTGATTAAATACCTGAGTGTTAGAATCTTGATATTTATTTGTTTTATCTAAAATATATTTATTCAAATGTCTATAATAAAATTAGTTAAGTTCTTCTTATGCACTTAAACAATAAAATAAATTGTACTTTTTATTTCATAAAAAATTTTCTTAAAATTATCATTAATTTTAAAAAATAAATATTTTTTTATCTTAATACTTAATTGTCTAAATTATTTAAAATTAAATATGTTTATTTTTTAAAATTATTGACAACGGTAAAACACTTTTATTTAAAAAGTTCTTTAGGTGAATTTAAAAAATTTAACTAATTTTATTATATATTTTATATATATATGAACCGTTCAAATTCAAATATTAAACTCTATTCAAAATTTATACTAATTTAGAATAAATAAAAAAATAGTAACTAAAAATTAAGAATAAAAAAAACTCATAATGTTTAATGTTAATAAAAAAAAGGAAAATTTTTATATATTTCTTTAATTTAATACATTTTAAAAAAAAAGTACCCACTAATAACTCAGTAATATAATGCTTCTCTTATGCACTAATAAGTATTAAGTATGTACAATTGGGTTACGATATATTTTCCTCGAATTGTCACTGACTTTGAGTAAAATAACAAATAAAGATATATATTTTTTAATATTTAAGATTTTTTTAATGTCACGATTTATATGCACAATACATTAATATTACATAAAATATTTACTGAAAGTTAGAAATTGAGATTTCTGTTCATTTAACGTGATCATTAAAGTATATATCCAATTTAAGTAGAATATACCAAAAACTAACTCAAAAAATCGAACAACTTTTTACTTTGAAGATAGGGAACAGTTATCATTAAACCACTAATAGAGATGCGTAAATTCATAGTAGTATAGATAGCAATTGGGCTGAGTTGTACTGGGCCTAGGTTGGGCCATAATTTACAAAATGTGCTTGGTTAAGCCTAAAATGGGTTGTGCTAGGCACGATCCCAACCAATATTGCCGACCCGACTCACCAATTATTTGGGCCCACTTATTTGGGCCTATTATCCATATTAATTACAAATTTATTAGTATTTAACTAAGAATCTACCGGGCATCTCAACACATTCAACATCTAGAGAAACTATCTTCATTAAAGAAGGATTTTCTACCAAGACATATATGGAAAAGTCCTACAGTAGGAATCAAACACACTCCCTTAGAGAGAGTGTGTTATGATCATTAGGCTAATTCCTGATGACTCTATTTTTAATAATCTTAATATTAAATTTATCATGCTTATTTATATTTTTTTTAAAATTATAAATTGATTTATTTCTTATTACATAATATTTAATTTTAATATTATTTTTAATATTTAAAATTAAGCCTTTAACTTTACAATTTTAATAATGATACTAAATTTCAAATAACACATTCAATAATAAGAATATTAGATTAAAATTTATTATAACAAAAAAATAAATTAAAAATAAATTTATTCATTTATTTAATTTTGTACACATTATAAGCATTCTACTTTTGATGGCTAAGTATCATTAATTATAGGAAAAACTACAATTACCCCTCTGTTAGATTCAAACTACTACGATTCCCCCCTATTTGTTCAAAAAATACCATAACCCCTCGTCGTCAGTTTTCTGACAAAAAAAAACTAATTTTTTATGGCAAAAGTGACATTTACCAAAATCAGATGACGTGGAAGATAATTTGGCTAGACTATTTGATGTGGAGTTGATAGTTTACTGTTAAATGGAAGGAGAAAGAAAACTCTATCACATCTTCCCTCTTATTTTTGTTTTTTCGTGACTCTTGGGTAGCCACTCTCTCATCCCTGAACACCATTGATTGACACCTTAATCTCCATTCGCAAGTTGGCGTGAAAAAACCCTAGATTGATATTGCTTGTGTAATTGTGAAAAATAGATCGCTTTTCTGAATAAAAAACCCAAGCATTCATCGTAAGTTTATGCATGTTTTCAACCTTGGTTTATTGGATTTGAAGAAGGTTAGAAGTGACCCATAAGCATCGATTAAAGTCTTATCTCTATTTATTTGCAATGATGGTCTGCAATAATAATTTATATCACTCTTTTGGGCAATGCTTCTATTGTCGTGCATGTGAATAATGGTGGGTTTAGTGGTTTTTTTGTTTTGTGAAATATATGTGGATATGGAAATGCTTGTAGGTATTTGACGGGAAACTGAGAAAGGGAGTTGTGTTGCTAATGTGTGCATGTTAGAGACATTAAAATTCAAATTTTCGTATATGTTGGTCGACCACAGAAGCTCATTCAATCGACAGAAAAATGACAGAAAGTTAATTTTGAAAACCTAGAAAATTGATCTACCAACTGGCTCGGTTTAGTTGACCAACTGGTTTAGTTGACCAACTGGTTTAGTTGATCGACTAAACCAAAAGAGCATTATGCCATTAGGTTGGTTGACCGACTGGTCTGATTTTGTCGATCAAACCGATCTGAACCGATTTTGTTAGACCAAGTATTTTGAACCGATTTTTGGCACTTTTAAAATCTTGTATTTTGGTCCGATTTTCAAAACTAATGACATGCACAAAATATCTTGAGCTTCTAAGTGCAAATCAATATTCAATTTCAATGACACATTACAAGTAAAAAATACCTAATATTTGTATCTTCATTTCTTCAATTTGCTTAAGAGTTTTTATTATAATTTTCTTCAATGCTTTCATTTTGGATGTTTTTTTAGCCTTCACAATTGCTGCAATTCGTCATGCTAAAAATATCACAATAAATGCTACAAGAAGAATATAGCTAATTAAGAATATTAATATTTGTTATCATTAAAATAATAAGTTATTAGCCTTAAGACTAATATGTTGAACTCTCATAACAGCCTCAACTATACCTTGACCTAGCCACAGATCTTCTAATTTCATTTCGAAAGCCTACTTCAAATTGTTTACATTTATCTATTTAATCCTGTATTACATCAAGAGCAAACCTCAACAACTCTGTAAATTTGTTTTTATAATCTTCTACAATCATCGACCCCTTAGTCAACATAAAAAAACTACTCCTCTTTGCATCTTGATAGATAGATGAGAAATACTTATCATTAAATTCCCTTCCAAAATGTAATAGCTTCAGATCCTCTATACCTATTTAAAATAAAGGTCCACCAACAATATGCTCTACCCCAAAGCAAGAATGATGCAAAGTTTACCTTCTGCTGATTTGTACATCCTATTACCTGGAATATTCTCTCAATTGTAGTTAACCAGGACTTTGCATTCATCGGATCACCAATCCCTTCAATTTCTCTCGCACTCAAATTACGAACACGTTCGATAGGATTCTCCATTCCTGTATTAAGATTTGTTTAGGGTTCATACTTATGTATATCTGGTACAAAATCAACTCCCCCTTATTCTAATACTCCTCTTTCCCCCTCCTCAACTTAAGGTAAATTTAGGTCAACGACAGATCTCGTGTTGGATTGACCACTCTTATGTATATTAACATTAATTTCAATTAAGCTATTCAATGATGCATGCATCATGCATATGCCACACAATAGTCTATGGAATCAAAACTTTGCTCCGATACCAAACTGACAAGACTCACCCTGACTCCTTTAATAATCCAAGACAAATCCTATTAAGTACATGTATATGCTACCTACCATTTCTCATAAACATTACATAACAAAACTCATGAATAAGAAAAATGGCCTCAGGCCTCAATCATTAACATACATTGAGACTTCATGTCTCGTCACACATATATACATATTCACATACATACATGACATGCTCAAAATATTTCATGCAACATGCGTAGAGCGTCTTAATCTCATTACAAAACTATACCCTACACGAAATCCTGCATGACTTGGGGAGAAAGAGGAAAAATAGGAAAAAGAATGAATTTGTGGCTTAGTAAGTGGACATAGTTTTTAAAGAAAATTTATTTTTATACAACCACTATAAGACATACTAAAATCTTACATAAATTGAGTATCACTTGTTATACTAAGAATGCACAACATTACAACATTACAAACAGTTATATAGTACCTAACTAGTACCTGAAGGATATCGTGCTTGGTGGGATCTAAATGCCCAAGCGCGAAAAAACCATACTCAATCCGACGACCTCGTATCATTGGCTGGGGAGCTCACATTTATATACATAGGTCCCAATGACTTTATTACATAATATTGGGGGATGGGTACATGTGGAGAGCTTCAAAGAAGCATAAATAATATTTAAACAAAAAACATTCACTTTCAAACAATCACTAAATATCACGCGTAAATTACATACCACGTAACATACAACACAATCTAATTCATCAGTAAACAGATCAATCATGCTACATTAGATATTTAAACATAATATAAATTCATAATATTTTAAAAATATATCCACTCACAGCTTAATTGCTCAATCCCTGAAAAATTCAGAGTCCACTAGGTTTCGTATCACTGCATTGTTCCCTAAAAACACATAATTCAACATTTTACTATTAAAATTGATTTAAATCCTGATATGTATTACAGATACAACAATAGAGCTGCTTTAATTTCATAAATATACTATCCACAGAGTTTCTAAATATCAATTCAACTTTCTAATATCTTTTCTTGTATTATTTCTTTTTCCTACGAACGATTCCCGCCTATTTTTCTTTTTCCTTTCTTTTTATTCTCTTTTCCTCTCTTCTCTTTCTCTTGAATTCAATTTGCTTTTGTCCCTCGTTCTTTTTCAATTCTACTTTTTGACTTTCAAATGAAAGCATGAAACAAATATATATATATATATATATATATATATATATATATATATATATATATATAAACACTGCCTATCACTTTAATATATTATTATATATATTTTTATTATTATTATTTATTTTTTTCTTTGACACCTACAACATAGGTGTCTCCTAAATTTTACTAACCTTTCTATTTTAGGTAAGTTGAAAAATTAAAATTGAACAAAAGTATAATATAATTATTATATAAGTTCAATATAGTTATAAAAATTAAATTTTCATATTTTATCCATTCAAAATTTATATTTTTTATATTTAAATTTAAAATTAAAACTTCATGAATAATTAAATTTTGCATTAAATTTTATTGTAATAAGCTTATAATTTTAGTTTATTATTTAAAAATTAACTTCATTTGTTAATAATAAATTTTAATTATTGGCCCAATATATTATTGACGGATGAACAATGGACTTGAATAGTAATCAGCCTAGTTATGAACAGCGAGACAAACAGTGTGTGTTCGAGAAAAATATGCTATAGTTAAACGATGTCATTTTAATAAACAGTGGACTTGAATAGCAATTAGTCCAGTTATAAACATCACAAACAGTGGATTTTCAAGAAAAATATGCTACAATTAAATGGCGTCGTTTTAAATAATATGCTACAATACCCAATATATATGTCTCTCTCAAAACTCTAAAATACCTTTCTTGATCCCACACCCATCCGACCACCTCTCAATATCTTCATTCTCCTCACACATTGATTGTAAGTATTTTTTTTATTTTTTATTTTTTATAATATTTTGTTGCTTATTTATTATGTTCTTGAGCAATTATCATTTTTTATTTAAATATTTGTTTCATTTAAATTTAGTTAATTTTTTGCTTGAATATATATGATTGTGTATTAGTAAAGAGTAATTTATTTGCTTCGGACATTTAGCAATATTAATCATAGGTAGGCGGTGATGAAATTGCTTGGCTTAGTTTACTATGAAAATTACTTAGGTTAAATTACTTGGGAATGGTTAGCTCATGGATGTGTTTTGATCTATTTAGAATCTTGAATACCAAAATTAATTGTTTTCTTTTTTGAGTTGGTCGAATAATTTATTTTACACAAAAGTAAATTTTAATTGTTTAAATTGAATAAATATTGAATAAATAATTAATAATGTTTAGATTCTTCATCCTCAAGTTAAGGTAATTATACTGAAAATTTTTTATGGTAATTAGGTTTTTTAATATGCCTCCCGTATGTATTATCAAAAACTTATTACTAATCTGCATGTTATTTTGTATTGAATACTTACTTTTTTTTTACCTATATTATCATTTATACGTTTTGGCTTTTTTTCATCGATTTTTTATAATTATTTATTTAGTCATTAATGCGTTCATTTCTTTAAAAAAAATTTCAAAGGTTTCCATATTGCCTAGGAAGCTCGACCATTAATGGATAACTTGGGCTATGGGCTTTTGTTCGTTTTTAGCTTTATTATTATGATACTACTACTAATTATTGCAATTTTGCATGATAAAAGAGGTAATGATATTTATATTTATACATTTAGTTATTACAAATGTCTTTAATTTTATTCTTTTTGTAATTAAAGTTAATTATATATTTATAGTTTCATGAGAGAAAAACATATACAAGAATAAATATGATGATCCATTACTCTTTTATTCGACACTTTGATATTATATTTTTCGTATTTATTATTTTTTGTATTTGTTTCTAATATATTGTGGATTTTTATTTGATTACTTATTTACTAATAGGGTTTCACAAGATTTAAGATTATTCTAAAAGAAGAAACTTGTAAAAATGAGTATATTCCTATTGTTCGTAGCTTTTTTATTTTTGGACACTTTTGGTCGCACGTATAGGATTGTATTATTTTAATTGAATTGGATTGAAATGAATTGTACTGGACTGTATTAAATAAAAACCTATACTATATTTGGTACAACATTATTCTGGATTAATTGTAAATTAACTTGTGCAGTAACATCTTAGATTGTATTAATATTTATATTTTTAAAATTAAAATAACATATATTAACAATAAATAGAAAAATATATATAATTTAAATATACACTGTTTATAAATTTTATTAATTTATATTATATAATTAAAAAATGTATGTATATATAAATATATTTTTTGAAACTTATTACCATTTTTAAATAAATAAATTTATGGTGTATATACATAATATTTATTAAAATTAATTAAATAATAATATTTTATTCGTTATTAAATTGTTATATTTTCTAATTGGTTAATTAATATAATTTTTAAGTGATATAAATTATTAAATAATAACATTTTTATTTTTAAATAAATACATGATAAAACCAATATCTAAATATTATTATATAAATAATAAAGAGAAGAGGAGAGAATTGAAAGAAAAGAAAAAGAAAAAGAGAGGAGAGAGGAGCGAAGAAAGAGTGCGGTGCAATGAAAACCCACCTCTCTCCGCGGGTCAAAATTCAGAGGGTTACCTCAATCTTTGGCACCAAATGCTGCATTAAATTTTTTTGTTGAACAGTAAATAATGCAGTGCTGACCCGCATTCCAAACGTAGCCTTTATGTTTTATTTTTATATAATCATTTGTCAATTGATTTGGGCTGTCAATTTAGTTTTTAAATGAACATAAGTTTGATGGTTTGAATATAAAAATATAATAAGTTATTTTTATATTTATTTGTATTGTAATAGCTACAGGAAAGTTTCAATTTCAATGAGAAAACAACATAAATGAATATGTTGATATCAATTTCTATTTTAAACTTTTCTAACTCGTAAATTGTGTTATTTTGTATTATAGATATTTTGATTCCTACAAGAGATATGAGATATTTATCCAACTCTTTCAATATTATTGTTCTTCGATTTTTTTAGACTATCATTGAACGTTTTTATTACGCCTAATTTTATTATTGAAAAACGTCCTTAAAAAACTATGAATAGAGGAATATGTTAGTTAAACATTTCCTACATATTAATATTTTATTTCTTAATTAAAATTTAGTTATATATTACTTAATTTGGTCACTTCAATTAATATTTTGTAGTTTCATAAAAAAAATAAAATATTTAAGAATTAATTGATAAGATGCAAAGTATGTAGATAAAGTGTAATGTCGGTTCATAAATCACTTAATACATACTAGAAAATTTTGATTTGGTAGATTTTTAAAATTTTTTATGTAATTGTGTTATTTTTCTATAAATAATATTTCTTGACAGATTTGTTATGTACAAATATCAAATTTTGTTGATTGCATTTCAAGATTAATTTTTGTAATAATAATTAAATAAGGATTAATATAGAATTAATGTATTGATAATCAACATCTTTTTTTCTGATTAATAAAGATTTATTAATATAATTGTTTTAAAACTTTTTATGCAATAATAATAAATTATTGCTTTATAATATCTAAAATATTTTATATATGAAATTGGCTTGTAGTAAAAATATACTAAATGAATGTTTTTAATTCTATGTAAAATTGATTTATTTTAATAATAATATAAATATTGGTTTGAAAAAATTGATTTTATTTAAAAAAGGAAATGTAGACATAAAAAATTGAAATCATGAAAAGTAATATTTTTTTTGCTTTATGAAAATTAATATTTTTTTATAATTTTTATGATACATTTAATGACTAATATTAGTATGAAAAAATTTTAATAACCTTCAAATAATACTCAATGTGAACAAATTTCAAAATTAAAAAACAACTCAAAAAATTGGCATATAATATATATTATATAATTAAGGTATCCTAAATAATTCATTAAATTGTTTATGCAAATTCTTATTTTCTAAGGATACAAGGGTAAATGATCATTGCCCCCCTATATTTTTGGCTAATTAACCAAATTACCCCTTAGTTTCAAAATATTATCCGTTACATCCTACCATTTGGTTGACTGACGGAAATTTATTGAATTTACTAAAATACCCTCAACTTTTAACTTTACAAATAAAATAAGTCCTAATTTATAAAATGTAGGTCCTACTAGTAACCATTTGAAAATAAAATATGAATTTTAAATAAAATAGTATTTTAATAATATTAAATTATACTTATTACAAATTGACATAAATAGCCCTCAGAAAATTAAAAAATCAAGTTCTTAAAATATTTTTGTTTAAATTAATTAAATTCATTAAATTACTTATTTGCCCTCAAAATATTAATTTTTTCGTCAATCAACTAAACGGTAGGATGTAACAGATAAGTTTTTGAAATTAAGGGGTGATTTGGTTAATTGGCCAAAAATATAGGGTGGCAATGGTCATATTCCCAGTATATAACTACCATAGCATCTAATGTGTAATCCAACAAATTTCATCTAAAAAACCTCATAATCACCAAAATTTACAAGCCTAAAGATCTACAATATAATTATGATTTAATTATCCAATTCAATTGTAAAATATAGAGAACATAAGTGTTAACACTTAATCATCGAAAACAACAATCATAAATATATATTGCAACACAATCCATTTTAATATTTAACTAAAGGAATGTCATTCCAATAATAATTCAATGATAGAAGTGTAAATATAGTAATTAATGTAAAACAACAACTAACATTCATGAATACAAAAACAAGTAAATATATATTTATATATACTGACATTTTATAACCAATAAATTAAACTTATCTTAAGATCTCGTTGTTCAGCTGTGTTGATGCTCTCCTTTTCTCTAATTTTGCTACTACTTAAATGTCACACAAAATAAAGGTTTTATATCATAACCTGGCGTAAACTATAAAACAATAACACGCAAATTGCTACTATATATATATAGTCCTATTATGTTTTATGAAGATCAAAATTAAAACAATTTTAACAATAACACGTTAAACATTAAATGACCCATATGTGTCATATGGGTCATTTAAAATACACAATCACAAATTCATCACAAAGATTAAAAACTGCAAAGGGAAAAAACACCAATACACACTCACAACACCAACAAAAGCTTTTACTTTTATAATACGGTGTCCTCACCTTTTTTAAATATCGGTACCCTTTCATATTCCTCTTTAGTATATTCTTTATTTTCGTAATTATATATATATATATATATATATATATATATATATATATATATATATTATAGGTATGTCCGTTAAATTCTAATTTTTGGCTAATCCAATAAAACTTATGCATTTTATCTATTTCATATTAGCGAAGTATCCTAAAAACACATCATTAAGCTACAAGACACTCAATTGCTCGTAAGGGCAAGCACTCCTAATAATTTCAGATTGAAATTGTATTCAATATGCAATAGCACACACATAAATAATTTAGATTCTCAAGTTTTATGAAATTTAACACAAAACAACAATATTTGTTTCTCTACCATTAACAAAAAAAAATACAAAAAAATGTATAATAGAAAATAAAAAAAACCCATATCATGTTACTCATTTTTCAATTAAATTAATCAAGCAAAATACTCCGGATAAAAATGTTTTTATAAATTTTAAATTTAAATTTAGAATAAAATTATATTAATTATTATAAAAAATAAAGATATTATATTTTTTTTAATTTTTTTTATAATTCAAACATAAATAAATAATTAAAATAAAACAATTATTAAGAGTTCCATTTTACCTGAATGAACTTACATAAATAACTAATAGTCGAGACTCTTGAGAATTGCTTTATTTCTTCGTTTTCACTTCTTCTTCATAAAGTCGACCAGTCTTGCAGTTTTTCTTTGGTTTTAACACTTTGTGTTTTAATTTTATTATTTACTTTCAGTTAAAAAATAATATAACGTTGTTTTTTTTTAATTTTAATTTATAAAGAAATACAGTAATATCATTTAATTATCATTATCATCGTCGTCATTGTTTTTATTTTAAAAAGGTAAGGGTATCATCATCATCATTATCATTAATACTTTGGCAGGAAATGGAATCCGAATTAGGGATAGCAAAAAAATCCGAATTTGGCCTGGGTGAACTTGATTTTTTAGGGTCAAGTTTAACCGATCCTAAATATAAACCGAACCGGACCCAAGATTTTTTATTATAACGCAAACCGAACCGAATTCAAGATTTTTTCATTATAACTCGAATTGGGTTGGACTTGAGTCTGGTTAATCCTAGGTCTTTCGGACTTTAAATAAATGAAGTCGGATCGGACTAGATCGAGTTAAAACCTGGCCCGTAAATAAAAAAAAGAATTTTTTTTATTTTTTCAGACTTTTAAAACTTGATTTTTTTATCTGACTTGTTTTATTAAGTATGAATTTCTAAAATTTAAGGAGAGGTATGTATTAATTTCTCATATAAATAAAAATAAATATCTTTTGGTACATTATGAAAATTTCTTGTTGTAATAATTTTTTCTAAAAGTCCACGGTACGTACAATTTCAACTCCTTCAAATTTTGTAATAAGGTAAAAAAAATTATAAAAAAATAAAATAATTAATTTGAAGAAATAATAAATTAGTTTTTTTTATCTTTTTTCATTGATGACGCGAACTATTAATATTAAATTTTATTACATAATATCAACTAATGAATTTATTTATAGATAAAAAAAATTTTAATTTTTTTTACTTATATATTGTTCTATTTTTTTTAATATTTTGAAATGTTAATTTAAGTGAAATTCTAATAGAAGATAATAATATATTTTATCTTTTTTTGTCTAACTATGGTGGGCTAGTCGAATTATTATGAAATTGTTTCGTTGGAGTTAATTTATGAAAAGCATGGGCCTAGCAACCCAGCTAATTAGACAGTTCATCGAGAGGTATGGACCGATTTTTTACCCTTGTATGTTCCAAGATCGGGTTCATAAGAGATGAAGGAAATTGGCCCAACTGATATTCATTCTATAAAGTCTTTTATTCCCTTAACTGACATATCATTAGCATCAAATTAAAGAATTTTATATCAGACATGTTGCAAAAATTGCAAAATCTTCGTTAAAAATTTTCTATGCTTTGATTTTTGCAACAGTGCGTTGCATGACATTGTTTTGAAGTATTTCATGCTATACAGGGGTGGAGTTAAAAGTTGTGAATTTGAAGAATCAAAATATAAATAATCAAAATTTATGAAGACTAAAATATAAAAATGTAATTCTAAAGGATAAAAATTATAAAACATACTTCCATTTTTTTTTAAAAATTCTAGACTTATAGCAACTCTACCACTAATTAACCGTACTGTTTTAGAAGTGGTAGAACAATTTCAAAGTTTTATATGCAATAATTTTGCAAAATATAGAAATTAAATTATCTGTAAACCTAAAAAATTGGATCTAAAAAAAAGAACACATGAGATATGATTACAATTATTAAAAGTATTTAAATATAACAGTTTATGAATAATTTAAGAAAATATGTAAAATTGAAGGATATTGATACTTCCTCAGTATATATAATATTTATGCTGTTCATTTTTACTTAATTTTAAAAATAAAATTGAAAAAATCTTTTGGCTATTAATGAATTTCACCAATTTCTCTTACTAATATTTGATTTATTGTGCTCTTATCGGCGACATAATCATATTTGTTGATATGAGAATTTCGCTCGACTGCGCTAGCTTTGAAGATAGGTCTAAGTGCCCTAACGTCATCGACTAAGCCACACGAGGTCTCTGTATCAAGGTAGTTGGTCAATGTGGTTCGAAAATAGGCCGAGGCTAGGTTGACAGGGAGTCTCCTGAAATGGTGAGTAGACGTCACCCGTTAGCCACAAAAACACTCCACCTTACCTCTTCGACTTCCGAACAGTCTCGAAATTTGAATTTCACCTAACTGTTCCACGAACCTTCTATAAAATAGAAAGCCGGTCAGACAAAGGTTACCTCTCTAGAGACCCTCATCTGATGCTTAAGTCAGTTTCAATCGAAAAGTGGGTTTTGAAGGTGCGGGTCTTGCTATTCTTTTTTATTTAAAAATGAGATATAATGAGATAAATGAGGTCTAGAGAGGTTGGTCGAGGTCAAGGTCAAGGTTTTTCAATGTTTGGAGAAAATAGCCCATGAGTAGTGTTTTTGGAGAGTTTGTAAAGCATTTATAGAGATCAGAATGGACTTGGAGAATGTTCTTGAGGAGCTAGTGTGTGGGAGAGCTTACTTAGGAAAATAGATTTTTTCTTTCATGGGGTCAGGGTAAAAGATGGCAGCTTACCTTAAACTTAGGAAAAACATGCTTTTATATAGAGACAAAGCTAGGCGTTAATTGGTTGATGCATGTTGTCCTACCTTGACTCAACCTGGTGCACGTGGAGTCTGCATATTAGACCTAGGTGGTGCCACATGGCATGCTGATTAGTCATTCTAATACCCAGCACCACGTGGCTTGATCTTACTAGGCTAAAAGATCCGATGGTCCTCAACTTTCCAAATGGCCTAGTCACTTTTAGCCTTAAGCTCGGGTGTAGTCCCTCTCTGGTTGGCAGTTGGTCTCCCCTCTGCTACCTAATATTTGGCTTGACCAGTACGTTCTCTGCCCCCCGACAGGTTTAGACATTGTCCCCTTTCACTTTTTGGTGGTCCTTCGCAACATACCTGTAGGTGTAAGAAGTGATCTAGGTCACATTAACCTAGTCTTGCACATACTTAATTGCATGGTCTTTAGTTTACTTGGGTGTAACATTTAGTGTCAAGCTGTTTAGAGTATATCAATTTGTATCTCAAAGCGCAAATGAAGAATTAAGGACACTTTCTGTCGCCTTTTCATGTGTCATGGTACGTGATCATGTCTATTACACATGTCACAGTATATAGTTGCGTTTTCCACATGTGCCATGGTATATGGTCACATAGACGCTTCCACATGCATCACGGTATATGGTTGCATAGGCATTTATACCTGTACTACGATATATAGTCACGTGGTATTTTATTAACTCATAGCAAATATTTTGGTAGCATAGAATGGGGAACCCTGGCTCAAGATGTGTCTTACCTAGTCGCTCTTAGTATTAAATACTTTGTCGAAATACAACAGATAGCCCAGTTGAAGATGGGTATTACCTAGTTGTTTTTTACTTGATAATTCGCGTGCCCTACATTGAGATAGTGACGAGGTTGATTATCTCACCTTGGCGCTTGTTCGACATCGAGGTAACGACGATGTTGCTTACTCCACCTGGTGCTTAATTTATTTTGAGGTAGCGACGAGGTTGGCCACCCTATCTAATGCTTGTTGAGACTACTACAAACTCATTTTTTATCACATATCTAACTATAGTTTTTGGGCAACAATATCTTTTAAAGTTATAACCCTTCGAAACAAAATATACTCTGGAAGAAAGATTCCTTTTTTTCTTCTTTTCTAATTTTTGTACAGAAATCGAAGGTGGTTAGGTTAATTAATAGCAATAAATGTCCTTTTGCGGCGGCTTTCAATGGCTTATAATAAACGTAAATGATCTTACCTAACTCCCAACAATTTAACCAATAATCCAACTTTATTATTTGACTAATTAGTTAATTAACACACAACCCTCCAATCATACATCATTAATATCATCAATCGATGCACGTTCAATTCTTTTCCTAAGTGCTTCGATGTTCGTAATCTAATGTTACACGGGAAGACTTAAAGAGAAGATCGAACAACTCTATGATAATTGAATTGACAATGCCAGTTTAGTCAAAGAATTTTATTTATTTATTAAATCAAGAACGTGAATAAAAAAATTCAATACAATGCCTTAACATATTGCTGTATATAACAGATTAATGTTGTGTAAACGAATTTTCATGTAGTATACAAACGCATGCAGCTGAATTATTATTATAATTAGCTGAACAAAGTAATTAAATGATGTACTGTTTTTCTCTGTGCTTAATTGGAAAGTAATTGATCGATGGTGGATATCTACCATGAGATTTGTGATGATGATGAGGACGGCCATGTTGAGCTGCAAAGTAATTAAATGTGAAACAGTCGATTAGTTAATGATCATAGGAAAGAAA
Source organism: Melia azedarach (assembly GCA_028052125.1). Lineage (NCBI taxonomy): Eukaryota > Viridiplantae > Streptophyta > Magnoliopsida > Sapindales > Meliaceae > Melia > Melia azedarach. The sequence goes on from CM051394.1 coordinate 10,230,246, forward strand.
TTAATACTATTTTGACAACATTAATATCTTCTAAAATACGAATTTGTGTAAATTTGCAGACTTAATACTACAAGGATATTATTTTATATAAAATATTGTTATTTTTCATTTAGTCAGTGCAAACCTTTTTAAATCCATATTTTAAAAATGAGTAATCCTATGATCCTGATATAAATTTCTCGTCTGAAATAATGTGACGAGTGGGTGATATATTTCTACAATTTTTAAGATTATTTACTGAATCATCTCACCATCTATTTTATAAATACCACATTATATAAGGTAAAAAATTTCAATAAAAATTAAGACTCTTAAAAATTGAGACTTTTATACGTGAAAATTTTCAAATAAACAAATGTGCATATATATTCAAGCAGAAGTAAATCTTTGGTGCTTCTAAAGGGTAAGGGTCATTTTATCTCCCGTTTGATTGTATAACTTTGTCATACTTTTTCTTTGATAATTGCCTTGCTAGTCAAGGTTTGCTTTTAAAAAAAGTAAATATTCAAGCAGAAGTACCTACTCTAGAATTTCTTTCCAGTACGAATCACTGGCTTCATCGCCATTCATGAATTTCTCCAAGGCTTCAAAGGTTGCTGATGTCTGTGAACCGGTTGACAACTGATGATCATCAGCTTGTTCGTTCTTCTTTTCCATTTTGCTGATTGTTGAAGCCTCAGAAATCAATGGAGGAAGCTTGTTTTCTTGTTGAATATTATTGTTACTGACATCCAGACCTTCCATGTGGAACCCACCTTCGAACCACGACCAAGAATTCGCCACACCTTGGGGTTCACCACTGGTAGCTTGAGGGCTCACTGAACTGGGGTTCACAGTGGTCTCATGGGCCATAACATTTGGCTGATGTTCAAATGGGTTAAAATTTTGAAACCCCAGGTTCGGTAATGAGTAGTTTGTATTATTAGTACCCATCAGCTGCAACAGTAGATTTTGCAGCAACTGGATTTTGGCTAATTGGGTTGCGTCTGTTTGTAATTTAAGAGCATTATCCCAGGGACTGCTCGTCAATGGCGATGAGAAAAGCATCTGAGAAAGATTCAGAAGGTGATTGAGATCAGTTCTTGGCTTGTGCGTGATAGGATCAATACCCATTTGCAGAAGCTTCTTCCTTATATGGGTGTTCCAGAAGTTCTTGATTTCATTATCTGTACGCCCTGGAAGATGGCTAGCAATCTTCGACCACCTGCA